>JARQSW010000606.1:86670-193230 GCA_030142375.1 Calameuta pallipes | reverse complement strand
CCCCCCCCCTCTCTCTCTCTCTCTCTCTCTCTCTCTCTCTCTCTCTCTCTCTCTCTCTCTCTCTCTCTCTCTCTCTCACCTGTACCCATCTTATTCTATATATCCTATCCCTGTTTACTACTCTGATCTCATCGTTCTTGCACTCCTTGACGTAGACCTACTATGCTCAACGTCATCCGGGACTACCAGGCAGACCCGGGCTACGCTCTGACTACTCTTGCGATCGTGGATACTTTACAGACTGTGACTCTCTCTTTTAACTGGAATCGTAGTTTCCCACGCGCTCTGATATATTCCGGATTTTATAATTTTGCTTGGAGATTCGTGAGGTGGGTGAAAAGAAGAAATTTGATTTTTTTTATTACAGTGTTTGTAACGTTAAATTATTTACTTGGGTAAGGTATTTTTGGGGGGAAAAAATGTTTTTGTCAAAAAGATTTGTTTTTCAAAAAAAACTTTTCCTTGCATATTCAACGTCTTATCATTAATTCCATAGGGATAGCTATCGCACTGCACTCTTGCGGTGAGTACCCAAGTTGCACTGCCGCGACACGCACAGCCAGTATGCACAGTCACGAATGCACATTGACAGGATGTGGCGCACTTCTGCGCGGTTAGGAATGATTATTAGGGGTGTCGTTCACTGGGTCGAAACGATGCGTTTTCCCAGAGGGTTGATGCTGTCCCTTGAAAAATGCATATGGTAACCTGAACTGTGTGTAATTTAATTTTTATTTTCTTGAGGATTGGTGATTTTTGCGGGAATTGCTTTTTTTTCTTCTTTCGATCCTGAGTCCTCGTCGTATGGTTCGTGGAAGCCTGTTCTCTTGAATAAAAAATAAAGTGCTAAGAAATAGACTCGCTTTGCAAGTGGTCTAACGAGTACAGGTCAGACGAACAACCCGTTCCTTACGGTCGAGTTATTATCGTCATTATTATTACTCCTCCTATCGTCGTCATCATCGTCATTATGCGTACTCTGACTTCTGACGTAGCCGTGAACCTAACCTCCAATCAGTCTAATGATGATTTCACGAATCCGGAAAGAGGAAACGAAAATAGGATGGATCGTTGAGTATTTTGAAAAATCATTATTCAATCATTTAATTTTATCGATCAATATATCATAATTATAATCACCTGTCTTTATGGATCACGCAAGTGGCTATTGAATTAATATGGGAAGATTGATCGATGTAAATAATTTACTTGATTTATGTACCTGCACTATCGTCGTCATTGTCATTGTGCGTACTTTGACTTCTCAGCCGTGAATCTTCTATGCTTAACCTTCAATAGGTTTAACGAAGGATTTCACGAATTTGGAAAAAAATTAATAGAAATTCTTGAAAGTCATCATTTATGTTTTGTTGATTGATAAATCTTAATTAACTATATCTCTTCTTATGCATTATGTAAACTGACTTGATCGATGTGCCTGTACCAGGTATTTATTAATCTTCGATTATAAGATCAAGCTGCAGCATCACTCTTAGATTCAGATTAAATAACGTTACAAAGCCTGCTAAGTTGATCTATAAAAATCATCATTGATATATCATTAAATATATTAATTATTGGAACCAATAAGTTTGAATAATTGGGTTATAAGATCCATCGATACCAGTACAAAAATTTATTTATTCATTTTTTCATATACTTACCCCCACTCCTAATCACAAATACGTACAGGTACAGCAATTTCGAAAAACACTGCCTTAATTGATCCTACGCCCGTTCAGGTCTCCGGTTCTACCTGGCGGAATGAGAAGGCGGTATGGACAGACAGAAAGACAGTCAGTCAAAAAGTCAGTCAGACAACAGACAGACTGAAAGACAGACAGCCAGACGTATAGACGAACTAAGGAACCATACCGGTACGACCAGTCGCTAATACAATACCGGGAACTGGCTCACACTTGCCAATAATGAGCCGTCGTGAAGAAGAGGGCCGGAAAAGAGGCGCCAAGAGCAGGTTTTTGGGCCTTATATGCCAAGGCCCAATAGACAGGAATCACTGTGCCGGATTCATTCATAAAATACAAGGGTTGTTTCTAAAACGAATTTTTTTTTTCAAAATCATTCCTTAAAATCTCATACTTAATTTTTGGATAAATTTCAAATTTTGAAAAAAAGAAATTTTCTTATACCCAACTTATCCATTATGTCAAGTTTCAATATCAAGTATATCGAGCTGTATACCGTGATTTTATTATGTACACGTTTATATCTGTTGACAATAGGTTGGACAATATTTAAGATTAGAGCCGAGCAAATGCCAACAAGTTGATTCGTAATAGTTGGGTCGCCAATCGTGCGCGCACGACTCGAGGAGAAGCGATTCGCGTTGCATGCCGCAAATTGGTTCAAATATTTACGCAATTGGCATGATAACCACATTACGTGATTATGTACGGTTGTTGCGCGCGATCCCATTGCTCCTGCCGCACTGTATCCTCCCTCTTTTCATCTCCATCCCCTCGCACTTGGAAACTCTTCCAACCCCTCTCTCTCTCTCTCTCTCTCTCTCTCTCTCTCTCTCTCTCTCTCTCTCTCACTCCAACTTGACAGACCCTCGCTCCATCCCCCGTGTAAACGGTAAATCAGACTTATTAAATGAACAACCGTGCTTTACGTTTAGCTACGCACGTTGTTCGTTAAATTGGGTACTTTTGAAAAACGACCAGGAGCAGTCACGGTGATCGTCTGCGATGACTTTCCTGACGGAATTAAAGTTACGTGTTGCATATTAAAGATTTTTTTTTACCGTGGGTGGATAAATCGGAATTAAAAAATGTATTAGATTCTGGGAAGTATTTCAAATTTTTTTTAAGGGATGACATTCAGCACCTTTTTTTATACGAAATCGTTTATGGTCATGTCTTTTTTTGAGGTTATGGCGTCGAGCGGTTAGGGAATGATTGGTGTGAATTGACGTTCCTCGTTCGGGAAGGTTTGGATTTTGTCGTACGAAAAGAACGAGAAGCGATCTACAATTCGACGATGGTATTTAGGTCATTGTGGCAGGAGAGTGAATCGCAGGCTCTCTGTTACCGCATAATGAATTAAAATTACCGGTCGGCATCGAGGCGACGACGTAAACACAAAGCATTGCTTTTAAACACCAGAATTATCGTAATTACAACAATTTATTGTTTCAAGCCAGTAGTGAATGGACGGAGTAAAATCATTAGTCGTGCCATCCCTGGCGCTATCTTACGGATATATCAGTAACCATTTAAATATTTCTTTACCTACAGCGACATCTGTCGGGCATCGCTGAAACTCGTTGGATTCTTCATTGTCGATCATAAAGTATTTATTACGTATAATTCTCTATCGTTAACTCGCCACCCTGGAGTATTTATACCGTAGTACCGTTTTTACCCTGAAATACAATAATATATTATTACCTGTAATATAACGAGAACGAATCATTCGAATAATTCTATTAATCATTTAATACACTACAATTTATATTCAAGGTATCGTATAAACATTTTATTATTTTTTTTCCATTCAATTACCATCATACAGAATGCATGTTTATCTTTTCAATCGGCAAGAGACCGACGATAAACTTTCGATAAAGTAAGTCATCACGGGACGTTCTCACAATTTAAATTAAATATGCATCCGAGTAGATAATAAAGTTTCATCACCACATGCAATTATAAATGATAATAATTAATTAATAAGAACGAATTACCACGTTATCATTGATTCTTATCACTTTTTTTTGCATTTCCGTTTCGTCTCATACGACTCCACCGGAGATTTTCAACCCCTCACACGGCCTGTCAACCCCAGATAAAATTGCGCGAACGGCCTCGTGGCCATTACGTCATTACAGTCGTTTAAAGTAATCAAAAGAAAGAAATTCACCCCCCCCCCCCTCTTCAGTGGTGACATTTTCTAACCCAGCTGTAATTACCAATAATAAATTTTACATCGGTCCAAGGAAAAGGGGTCACTCCAAGGGTTGGATGTCATCGTCATGAACGATGTAGTGAAAGGGGAAAAAAATGTTCCCCTTCGCCCCTGCTCGGAATTGCAACTGCGCTCGCATGCGGAACTTCTTGAAACATGCAAGCTTACCGATGCAACGCGTGCAGAAAATGCATCGCACGGCATTCCGGTGACATTTGGTATCGGGTATCAATACCTTCTCATTATAGATGTCTACTGTATTTGATATTTCGTATAATATCACCGAATTACCCGCAATGACATAGCCCAGTGGAAATCATTACCGGGATAGAGTAAAGTGGAGGAATATTACTATAAGAAATTGTTATCGTAGTGCATCGGATAAAGTGGAGGAATATTACCGGTCACGAAAGATAAGGTAAGTGAAGAATAGCAAATAATTTATTACTTTTGCCAATGCATCCCTTGTATAAAAAATATTGGTACACTACCCTTAGGATGAGATTTTTTTAAAATTCTAATTGCACTTGGCTCTTGGAGTTCGAATCATGTCAGTATCGACGAATGTTGTACAGTAATTTTTTTGAGGGGTTGAAATAATTTTCCAAAATAAAAAATTTTTTTAACCATGTCGATTATGGGTGTTGCACTTATTTTATCTGGTATTCTTATGTGTAGGAATAACTTGATACAATTTTTGTTTGACAGATTTTATTTTAACGGGAACATCTGCTTGGGGATGATTTTTGAGGGTGTCAATAATATCGGTATTGTTATTATTCAAATTGTTGCGTGCTGCAGCAGTCTTAGTTTTTTTTTTTCTGTAATGGCGATTGGTACGCGTGCTGCTAATTATTAGCGAAGAAGTGGATTTCAGGCTGGGAGAGACTGGATTGTCCTATAGGTGTCAGAAAAGGGGTAGATACAGTGGATATTAATGGTAGGCTTATTTATGCAATCTTCCTCGTGCATGATGATATATATTTTTGGGACGTTCCTGCTGATTCGAGGAAGCACCTTTTCACTGGTGATGAGTTTACGCTGCTGTTGTGTCGAGCAGCTGCTACGTGTGGTGAAATCGATAAGTTGTATTTTTTTGAGATTTTTTTTCTACTCAAACCACATTTCTTTTACGTAAACGTGTACGGCTACTTTCGTACGCTTGCACCGCAGTGACGAAAATTGGATAAATTAAAGAAAAAAATAAATCAATGCTTTCAAATTTATTTGTAATATTGCCCCGTCACCGATGATTCTTATACAGTTAAAAAGGAATTGACTATCATTATACTAAATTTTTTTTTTTTAATTCTTTTGGCCATTTTGAATCGTCCTGTTGGGGTTTTTTTTTTTTTAATTTTTCATTTCGATTCGTTAGCTCCCGTACGCTTTACCCTTTGCACAATTTCCTGTGCGCTATGAAAAAAAAAATTTATTTTAATTTGGCGGGTAATTAGCTTTGATTGATTAGTATGAATTTTTTTTTTTTTATTTTACTTGTCGTATGCTGTTCCGTACTTTGAGGAATCTGCTGCATAAAGGCTCATGAGAGTTTTAAAAAATTCGGGTGAATTTTCTAAGTTGTTTGAATAATTCTCCCAGGACCACGGATCGTCTCCTGTGTAAAAAAAATTAAAAAATCGGAAATTCTATTATTCAATCTTATCACTGATAACTAACCTGCGACTGGTGGAAATTCCACAGGTCTTTTCGCAGCTTCTTGAAATGAATCCAAATTTCTATACCACGGCCAGGACGCGCTTGATTTAATTGACGTCTACGAATAAAATCGTTATGATAAATAAAATAAACATTTTTAGAAAAAATTATTATTTTATTACCGGTGCGAATCCTCCGCGTCTGCCAATCCTCGGTACGCTTTTGGAAGCTTTCAAAAAGAAATCTTCAAAATTTCCACTACGTTTCTCAAATTTTGGAATGGATTTATAAGCGTTCATAAAAAATTCCGGCACCTCCTCCGTCTTCACTGTGTTACATTCTACACTGAGTACCATCATGGCTACGATTAAAATAGTCACTGAAACGTAATAATAAAATTTAATTTTTTTTTTAATTCAAATAATTCTCAACTATAAGTATACAATAATATATTTACAAAATATATCATTTCTATATACAGGCTTATTTACCACAAATCTACCACCTTCAAGGCATATATAACTATATATATATACTAATTACTTATATTTATGCGTATAACTATAAACCATAGATACTAATTACTCACCGCCAATGAGAGAAACACTGGCACAACCACGTGATTTCAACTGCGTCGTCATTGGAATAAAAATCGTAGGCCTGTAAGATTTAGAAAATTGCAATTAAAAATAAAATATTATTAAAACACCTCGAAGGTTGAATTCGCGTAACACAGATATAAAGAATTGACGGATACGCGTCGTTCGAGAGGTACGTGAAAACTGAACTTTAATTCCGGAAAAGATTTTTCTCAGCGCAGTAGAACGTGACAACTCGGGGTATCACAAGTAAGTGTTTCCTTGATACTCTTGATATTTAAATATATCTTGATATCGTATTTCTTCAATATACATACAAAACGCAAGGATCTTATATTTCTATTTCCTGCTTGATAAATTGTACGACATTTTTTTAACATGGGTATAATGGTAAATATTATTTTTCAAATATAATACAAAATTTTATAATTTATTATTAGATTACCGATCGGAATAATTTTCTGACTTACCTGATGATAGAATCACAAGACTGACTCTTACTGGCTTTGAACTCCCATATTTATACTGGATTAATTTCGGATTAAGTATTTTGGTCATGTCCAACTTGTAAATTGGCACGGGTCTTGGATACTTGCTTGTGTTGGTAAAAAAAAAACCTATTTGTTACTTTTATGCGGGAAATTATAGTCGATCGTAGTAGGCAATGATGTACGATTAATTTAATTAAGAAGTGATTACTGATTTACATTAAATTATAATTAATTGTCAATCATACAATTGTTAAATATTTGCCAATACATATTTTTTAAAGATATTAAAGTAAAAAATATGCAAAATAAAAATCAGACAAGACAATTCTTTTCCATTTTGTCGTGGTACACGGTTTCGCCCACACATGACATATATCGTAGTATTGTAGCCCTTATCCCGGCAGGTGAAAGAAACGTGCTTACCATATCAAATCGTTCGATCTAAAGCATCAGATAATAAAACACATATTGCGAACCGCTATGGTAAAATAAAACCACAAAATAATACATTGTAAAGTGATAAAGCGGGTAAATAATCATTAGCAAAGATAATTAGTGATATAACGAGTGACAAAAACATGTATATATTTAATCAATCAAAATCCTTTATTTATTACAACATGAACGAGTACAGTATAACGATAATGATTGGAAACAAAGGGGATCATTATAATTGAATTTATATTAATTTTATCTCTCAAATAAATCATCATTCGTATCCAACGCTATTTATAACGTCTATTTGTCTAAATATTTAAGATAAGGTATCATGAAAGCGGTGAAACATTCGGTAAATGTACGATTAAGTGCAGGGCTCAGTTATGGTATATTAATCGATATCAATTAATTTCGTATCCGACTCTGTTGTTTAATCAAAATATTATCAGTTCAGTTGGTTTCTTGGTGAGCAAACCAGGCGCTGCAAGTTTCGCTGGCGACTTCGCACATCGCGGTCAAGGCTCTTCCGGTAACTTCGTAATCTGTACCGTCGGTAGGTAAAACAGGAAAAAATTATCAGTCGGTAACTCGGTTACGTATGTCGGTAATAAGTAAAAAAGAAATTAATTACCTGTAACGGTGCTGGACCGCTTGCCGAAGATGCTGCCGTTGAAAGGTGGTTTTCTGTAAGCCGCATCCACGCTGAGGACGGCGACGGTCGCAAGAACGGCGAAGATGGTGAGAACAACCCGGATGGAAACCATTTTGAAGTTTGGCTTAAATGAAAAGAATATTTTTATTATAACAATCGCAATATTATTATTAAGTAGCTTGAAGTGATTTTTGAAATTTATATTCTACGTTTACCTGGCTCTTTGGACTTTCTTAAAGGATCAATGTACTTCTTTGACCGTTGTCGACTGAGTGATGCTTTTCTGAGTAAAGTTTCGAGCTTTTATACTAGCGTGAGTGTATCTGGATTTTAGTGCCTCTATTACAAGTAATTGCCAAGCATTATTTGCATACGTGTTCTTGATTACTTTGCAAAATTGATTATTGATTTTACATGTTTCATATGATTTCTATGGTGTCTCGAAGCGGAATATTTTCTAGTGATAAAAGAGGAGTGACAAGTTTCAATGGTATTTTAGAGATTTTCAAAACTTTTTTACCTGTGCTGCTGCGGTGTAAACGTGTCCAGAAGATGGATGGTAGATGACTGACACTGCCTAGAAAAATGTCTATCCTTTTATACCATCTCTGGATAACCTCAGGGACTCTCGTGAGATCCAGAAAATCCAATAGCGTATTACGTGGAGCTATCAAGGAACATAATGTAATTGTGACTATCCTGATTATACTTCACCACTTGGGAAATAAGTATTGTCTCGTGACGAAAATTAATTGTGAGCAAACAAGGTTGGATAGACGGTAGACGTTAAAATTGGAATTGTATCTTATAGAAAAGTTCTTGTGATATATTGATATTTACATTAAAAACTTCTCGCAGGTACAATATCTCTTTTCTATTTTTGAGAAAGAGGGAATCTCATCTTCTGAGAGTTAAATCTGTTCGATAATTGGTTTACCAGTTTTTTCTACTCTGTAACCTCAACAACGGTTCAAACATTTGCTCGGTCGGTAACTGCAGTTTATATCGCCTGTCGAATAGGGTAACTTTGAATTACATTTTTGATTTATTTTCATATGGTATTTGCAGTTTATCTGAAATCGTTGATTCAAGATAAACAGCCAGGCGTTATCACGTATTCAGTATCATGCGAGTCTGACATACCGACGCGTCGTCGAGAATGCTGCCACCTGTGAGTTGAAGCAGGTACTACTACGTTAGCCTGAACAAATTGTGCTCAGTCGTTGCTGAATTAGAAGCTTATCAAGTGTAAGAAATTGTTAATCGTACGGGGGTCGATATCCATTAGAAGCAAGCTTCTTTGTAAGGTATTTCCACAGCATTTCTTCTAAAGGAATTGCTAGAGTTCCGTCGATATGTGCTATGCGTTATATTCCAGGTAACAAATTACATTTTTATTCGCACAAACAGGCCATATCCTTCCTAATACATGTTTTCGTAAAAGGTATTGTTTGCTAACCTTACCAAACGCTTAACCGAAATTTACATCTCCCAGACGCTCAGCTTTCTGCGGTCCCCAATTGTTTACCACGTCTGGACATCCGTGACCGCCGAATAAATTCCAGGTTAACACATTAACCGCCCGGTGTAAATTAACTATGTTTCTCATGAGGCCCAAGTTCGCGGTTCGTCGCAACCCATAACTGCAGAAACAGCTGTCAGCCATATATGGCTTATGTGACGGTCAACGTGTTGAGTAGTTAAGGTGTCTATGGAAAGCTGGAACAAAAACTTGAACAAATCATGCCGCATGGCATTACGTAGTTACAATCAAAGTCTCGTAGCCAGTTTTTTTATCTCCGGATACATTCCCGATACCCATATCCGGAAAATATCACGTACTATTGGGAATAGCTATCCATTAGATAAAAATTATTTAAGGAAAAAAAAACTGGTTATTATAGTGACAGAAATAGTGATATGCCAATGTTAAAAATTCGTAAAAGGATTCATATACATAATTTACAACGCTTTCGATTGGTAATATTTTTTTTCGTCGTATATAAGGTACGTATTCGGTACATAAGCTTGGTACATATTCGATTTTCGTATAACCATCAAATTTGACATGGCGAAAAGTCGTACTTGCATGATTAAAGTTTACACTTGGTGCAAGTAAATTTTACAAGACTCAACCGAGTTTCTTGATCACTCGAAAATGCCATAAGAAACTTTTAGAAAATCTTAATGATAAAATATAAAATATGTCATCGATCATTCTTTATTTACATAATTTACATTATATACTTATACATTTTCTTTTATGGTAATCAATTATTAATCGTACAAATAAAATTATGATTACAATAATACAGTAGACTTACAAATTTAAATTGCCATAATTTTATAGACATAAAGGAAAATATTTATATTATTATTATACATAGATATATTGTATTACTATACACTGCAGTATGCGTTTACAGCCCCAATTGTGATTGACTATAGTCGTATATTATATGCATTCTCATTAGCGACTTTTCGATTTTTGAGAAAAACCTTTATTAATGAAATTCTCAAAAATTACTCAATCTCGTCGCCGATGCTCGAAGCACGAAATAGACAATTATATCGCACAGGCGTACTAATAGCTACGTTTTATTGTCGCGTCACAACTTTTTAAACGGCATGCCATAATCAACTTAACTACTGCGATACTTATTAATTAGCGTAGGAAGAACGAGGAGAATCGATTAGAAAATTTTGAAAAATAAGTAAACCACGAATCGTTAGATTCGAAGGGATACCGATAATTCTGCGTGAGCTATTAATCACGTATAAATTTTTATATTATTTACATACTAATAATTATTTATAAGCGAAAGTACGATACTTTGGTGAATTATTGAAACGAGTTTTTTTTACAATTGATAAATAAATATTTTTTATCCTCTTATCTATAACATAGCTAAATTAATTTTTATATTTGTACGTTCCTCTCGTTGTTTTACCTGTACTTTGAAATAGCGTTTTAATGAAATTATATATTTTACCAAAATATCGCTCTTTCGCGTTGGCTCTTCCTAGATTCTTTTATTTAATCCAGTGCAGCCAATTTTATTATTAATGGAAGACTTGGTTGTTGTTTTTCCTTATAATTTATTCCCTTTAAAAGGTACTTATTTATTTTATTCCGATTATATGGTTAAAGCTTATTGACACGATCGCGAAATTGGCTGATAATAGCATTTTTGCATCGCGTATATTGTTTATTGCATAATACACACATTGCACACCCCTGCCGCGTTCACACGTTGAAATAAAAAATATTTTCACTAATTATGCAATTTCAAAATCTCGAAATCCACCACGATAGTACTTGTCACATATACGTCGTGTGAACTCGGCTTTGTGTTAACTCCTTACGACTAAAGCGGATACATCTGTATTCGGTATAAATTTACGTAACGCCTCGTTCCTTTTTTTTTTTACCGAATTACGCTAATTAGGAATAAATCGTTAATTAGACTTTCCTAGACGCTTAAGTTTCCTCAAACTTCACCGTCCATTGAGTAAAATCTTCAGCACTGATATAATTCAGGTATTATAGAATTTCCAATTTTTTTTTTAATTACACTAAATGCACGCATTAATGACAAATCTGTGCGAGAAAGAAAAAAAAATTATTTAATTAATTAAAATAATTTTCAAATTAAATTTAAAAATGTATATCGAAAACCTTGTGCATTTTTTAATAGTGCTTTAAAAATTAGTGCGTTTTTTATAAAGTGGTACGTCAATGATGAAAATTAAAGGTACATATTTTTTTTTGATAAAACGTAATACAATAATAAACAAGATAAATAAAAATATTTCTTCTTTTTTCTTTTATAGCTAACTCATCTAATTCGAGAGAATCTCTTAACCCTACAGGATATGTGAATTCATTCTTCCTTGTGATCCTCCTCAGGATCCAATCTTCACCAAAGAATCATTCCAACCGTTTCGATTTCCAGATTCGCTGATAAGCCGCCGTACTTTCCACAATACATCCTCCATCGGTATAGGAAATATGAATCGATCTTGATACCAACAGGGGACACCACTTCCTGTATTCCCGGCTATACAGATGCAGCCACCTGAACAAGCATCCGTGGTAAAAATATTCTATTTTGAAAATTTTCTTTGGCAAATTGGCAATTGGCAAATTTCTTCATAATCTTCAATAAGCAAAAGTAAAAAAAAACTGCCCATAAATAATAAGCATGTCTTCAACTACAAGATAAAATATAAAAATACCTAGTTCCTTTATCACTCAAAAAATTCTGAAATTTAAAATCAAAAAACGAATTTCCAACAACCTCAAATTTTTCAAAAATTTTAATTAACACTCATCATACTCACCATCAGAATCCTCATGATCTTCCGCATCTTCTCCATCCTCCCCACAGTCATCCTTCATTTTGAAGTATTTCCCCTTCTCAATCTCCTTGTAATTATTTTCAGAATATCCAAGTAAACGTCATATCTCCACAAGTCTCCTCTACGTTCAACCCAGTCAAAAATTCAGGCCCAGAATGCCTATGGAAGTAATCACAAGTAATATCTGGTCCATGCAACAAGGAGTCTGTCTACTCCTAACCGAGGGACCCGGCAGACTGAATCTCCAGTCGTCTTCCTACGTCATGATATTTCTCTCAGAGTAGAGCACAGCAATGCGCAGACTCCCCATCACATCCCGGATACGTTCACAAGGGGTGTAGGACGTTCTCACAGAAACCATCCCCTAAAGACCAACCCTACCAACCTGAAGAGTAACACCCACCAAGTCCGGGCGTCATCTGAAACTGATGGCAAATCAATACCCAGGAGCAGTGCCTAGTATGGTAGTCGACCTCGCCTGGATCCGTGAAATTCCGACGTTCCTCTTCCAGCATCCAACTATTCAACTGTTCAACTATTCAACTACTAAACCATACAGCTCTAAACATTGCTCAAGACAAAATAAATGCCAGGAACAAGATAAACCGTATGCATGGGACCTCACGCTAATTCATATCTATATATAATACAGTGACGTCAATTGAATCAAAAATTGATGATCAATACTGATATAAAAAATGGACATTTTTATTTCTATATTTTTTATTTCAACTAATCAAACGAATGATGGTTTGAATATTGGATGAATTTTATCCGAACGACACTGATTGCCCTCACTTTATCTTATTAGAGATCCTAAGTGGTTTATATGGTATGTTTCTACTTACTACTGTCTGACTGCTACACTATGTTTCTACTATGGATTGTAGTATATACGATATATGTATATATAGTGTGGAATAAAATTCCATCGACTTCGATACAACCTCGACCGGGATTCCGAAATGGTGAAATATTCTGAACGTAATATATGAGATGTCCTTTTATTTTTTCATGAATTTACTATTCGGTATACTTAATGGCGTTCACGGTGAATTTATCGTTGTGAAATTAGGTTAAGTATTTTGTACTTTTGGAAAAATAATTAACGTTGTGGCTCTGTTGTTTTATTTCTAATTGCTGTGCATTTTATGGTTACTAGTATACTGTGTGCAAGTAAGGTATGTACGTCATAACTTCTGACAGTAACGAGAACTGATTATATTATTACTGTACTGTATTAATAGATTGTTGGTAGTATCTTCTTGGACCAGTTGGAGAGTTTCCAAAATGTCAACAGTAACGTCCAATACGTATTGGAGATAAGGGACCTTCAGGAAAATATCATGTAGGTGGAATACAGTAGAAAATATATTTTTAAATATATTTTATGCATGTCTTGAATATATAATTTTTTCCGTATTATATATATCCCCCATATACAAATATTATATATATTTCATAAATATACTGAGTATATCTCATAAATATACAGAATATATTTTATGGCATAAATCCTACAAGTATTATTTTACATGCAATATATTCTATATTGTCTATTGTCACGCGGACATTTCTCATCGAATATTGGGATATTTGTATTTGTTCATATCAGCAAAATGCTATGACGATTTGTTCAGATTGTACATACGATGTAACACGTATCCTATAAACTTGTTTTTATTATCCTTAGATTTTTTAAATCCCACAGGATTTCTACTCACGATCTTTTATTATTCTACCACACGATCCTCACACATCTCTGCTGGGCAGCCGTTTCCTTATCACAATATAGGTACGAGAAAATGTACCAGTAAAAGTTTACTCCGATTATATCCTCATTAAAATTCGCCAACTTGCCACTCGACGGTTTCTACTTAGCGAAACCACGATCAGTCAAGCCAACCTAATCTCAGCCTTCACCCTCCGAGTTGTACATAAACTGCCAAAAAAAAAAAAACTAGTAGCAAGTAAAAGACCTTGTCAAATTTTCACTCCTGTCAAATATTCTCGCCAAGTCGATTAAGGTTTTTGTGACGTATGGCTGTGCATAATATATTGTCAACTTTTTTCAGAAAAAAAATCCATATCCAAAATTTCCAGCACGACGTGTCTAATGGACACTGAACAATAAGAACGGGCAGAACAAAGGACCCTTGTAGGATGAGGGTATGGTATTTTTTGAAAAAAAAAATTGGCAAGTAATATCAAAAGGAACAGTTATCACATAGTCCTTTTATCAATGGGAAGATACTCTTTTTGACTTTTTCTTTGTACTTTCAGATGAATCCGGATACTAGAGGTATGAAACTGAAGCGAAGAAAATCATTTGAAAAATGTAAATCAAAAATGAATCCCATGGAGCCTCTGGACTTTGAAGAATTTTTTTTTGAAAAGTTTGGACAATTTACAAAAATTTCACCCTCTTACCCTTCCCTTATCCGTCCTCCTGAAAATCTTAGAAGATTTTTCCTGCCGCGAGCAAAGGGACTTCAATTTAAACTTTACTTTCAAGTACGTCAGCGTTGAAGTAAAGAGAAGGTTGGTTACCACCCTCCACGGCTTTCATCCTCCGACAGGGTTGAAAATTCCTTGAGGTGCTTTAGAGAGGATCGATCCCACCTTGTGGGCGCGCATTAAATCACTAGAGGAGATTCGGACCACCTTCGACCTTTTCGCAACCACCGACGCCAACGGGAGGATTTTCTACCCCAGAACTTTCTTCGCTTTTCTCGCAGCATCCCCCTTTTTCTTTAGATTCGTATTCCTGCCACTCACCCAGGACCGTATGCAATTACTATTATTCAACCAGCTTGAATTAGCCATTGTGAACGAAGCTTTATGGTTCCCTGACAATTGTCACCCCGATTAAATAAATCAATTACGCAATCTAATTCCAAATAGGGGTAGATTTTTTTTTTGTAAAAAAAAATGAAAATAAAAATTTTTTGTCAAAAGTTGATGGATACGTAAGGGATGAAAAGTTAGGGTAATTATTATTCCCGCAGGGTAACCCAAGTTAGCGGTACCGGGGTAAAATGGCGAATAAGAAAAATGTAGTCGTGACGAAAGGAAGAAGAAATTCCTACCGGGAAATAGGTACGCTCCTGGTCTTTTTCTAAGAGGGAAGAACCTCTTCTCTCGCTGGGAAGGGTTGGAGGACAGGAGGTATTGATTAAATCCTCCAACGGCCATTTTGACTCGCTATCCGATTGGCTTACGTCCATTTTGTCCTCCCTGTCTCCTGCCACCCCTCCGCGTTCATCCCTTATAGCCTTGGGCAACAAACCGACCTGGCGCAGGCGTCGCGACATTTTCCACAGAAATCACGCTCGCAATTGAATTTCCACCATTCGTTCTGCACACGACTGCTTATTACACGTTTCGTCAGACATTCGGAACGCCACTGGCCTTTTTCTTCTTACTATACTGTACAAGAAAGTTTTTCCTAAAAATACTATACTCTTTACGTATGATCGTCTTATACTTGCGGATGGCATTTCTTTATTATCGTGTCCAGGAAACATATGTGGTAAACGATAAAATAAATTTTTTATATTTTTCGTGATAACCTAAAATACGTGTGAATAAAAAAACTATGTACTTTATAGGTAAATAAAAATGAAGGTACATTATATTACAAGATATTGCAAAATATTTTGTACAGTTTCCGGATATATGGTAAAAAATAAATAACTAAAATTTTTTTAAATTTATTTAAGAAAAAATATTTCTCCTCGTTTGGTATTATTCATAAATTTAATAATAACGATTGAAATTTTTGGAAAATCCAAAATTTCACTATACCCATAGAAGGATTTCCCGTGAGGGGAATTTTTGTTAAAAATAGGAAACGGGTGATTTCCAGTTTTGGGGAAAACTAAAAATACCCGTACGCCAGACCTTAAGAATTTTCCTTATTCGATGATCTTTTAGTCGACGTTGTCCGACTCCGTAGAAGCGACCTCTCTTCGTGCCCCTAGTGTTAAGGGTTGTAGATGTCTGATTGGTTGATACTAGCCACGCCTACAACCCTCCCACGTGGTATTAGAACCCTGCTTAAACCACGCCCACGCAGCGCACCCTCGTAAAGGCCAAAACTGGGTCAGACAGAAGGTCTGCTCTGCCGAACTCCAAGACCGAGTAGACGTCCAGGCGTTAGCCGCAGTCCCATCGAAACCACCCCGAAGCCCGTCGCTCGCCCTGACGACCAACCCTTGCCACTTTTCGTCTGAACCCCAGCAGAAAGCAGCGAGAAAAAGAAACAGGTAAGCCATCCAGACCGCAGATCGCATTAGACCAATTTAGAGCTGTGAATATTAATTAAAATCGACTTTCTTATCACGAGAGAGGATTCCTAGAAGCCAGATAACTTGCGGCTGACGATCCGCCGTTTTCTTGGCGTACGGTTTAACCAATTTGAATATCGCTTCGACAAGTCTTGAATTTTGTGGCAGAAAATTTTCTGGGCAATTTTAAAAATTTTTTATTATAAGGGTATATTTTTTATATTAAGGGCAACCAATAGAAATCTCAAAAATTCACGATACCTTGCTACAATATTTATTATTATATAAATTTCAAGCGAAGTTCGTCTATAACGGATATAGCTAATAATAGAAATGTTGTATTCTTAATAATTTTATTCATTTTAAAAATTCGAATGAAAATTTTTTCCATTAATCGTAAAAATGTCATTTTCACACATCTTAGGTATCGACCCGCTAAGGTTCATCGAAAATGTTAATCAAAGCGATTATTATATTGTCTTTTGAATTACAGAAAATAAAAATAAAAAATAAGAATTATCACGCAAACGCTGTCCATGTTTCTTTGGTCGCTCAACCTGCCTTCGCCATTTTCTTGATTCTTCTACTAACTTTGCTGCTTTGTTCCCATTTCTAATGATAAGACGAACGACTGTGAATCAAGACAAACTATTGTTGTTCATTGTTGTAGGGACTGAGGCGAGGGCTACTGCTGAGAGACATGGACAATGTGCAAATGATCGGCACTAAAATCACAGCGATCAAGGAATACTTATATGTAAGGCATACGCATATCATCGCATAATCGGACAAAAAATTTTTTTTCAAAATTAATCACGGACCAAGATTAATCTCGCTTAACCATTTCGCCGCTTAAACCATGACGAATCGCTGATAGTTCTTTGTTAATTGTTTTTATAACTTTTAAACCCTATTTCTATATATATATATATTTCAATTAAATCATTAATTAGATCTTTCTTTTATATTTACAGAATTTCGCAAGGACCCACTCCCCCACGAGACTCATGAGTTCCGAAAATACTTATGCGCTCTCCAAAGAGCACAGCACTCTAAAGTACACGGGTAAGTATTGTTTTAATAAAAAAAAAAATTGATTAACAATCAGTAGTTATAGCAGCATGAAAAATTGAATCGATTGTAGCCGTGAAGAAAATTTTATGAATTAAAAGAAAAAGAGGTACGTATCCTAGTACGTGTTACAGATTGACTTTGTCCTGCGAATATTTTTTCAATTCCGACAGTCACGTACAGACACCCCTAATTTCGACTTCTTGACGTCCCATCAAAATCTATAAACCACAATATTGTCGTGATTTCGCGCGGGGGTAGTTTCGCGGTACCGAAGGGTGCATAATAATGGAGGATTTAGGATCAGGCCAAAGAGTTCCGTATGGGGGTGAGTGGTTGAGGACAGATTACATGCCGCAGGGGACAGAGCGGAGGGACAGGAAGGGTTGTTTTCAGTTTTATTTGCACATCGGGAAGTGTCGTGGGCCGATAAGGGTTGGTGCGTGCCGTCGGCCGATTCCTGGGTTCATATTCAGATTAGCTGAAACTCATTTTCTGTGCATACACATGTCTACGGTATAAAATTAAGGGTGGTTAACCGTCATCCCTTAGCTCGTAGTGAAAAATCAAAAAAATACAAAAAAGTTTTGCACCAAATTAATTACCATAAATAACAGACCCAATCCAGTCTGCTTATATGAATGTAAATCGGTGGAATTAATTTCCAAGAAACAACCCCTATCAAGACGGTTTAATTAAACGGTTCAACCACATCTGGTACCGACGACCGTAACCCGTGCTCCCCCCCATAATATATCAAGCCATAAAGACTTGTTGAAATTTTCGAAAAAAAATGTGTCTCCAAGAAATTATATTTTTTCAATAATTAAAGACTGCTCAAAGGGGTTAAAAATAATATTCATTACTACCCTTACTAGTTTACATCAGATGGTTACCAAAGACTCGACTGTGGAAGCTTTTTCAGAAATTAAATTTCTCTTCCATCCAATGCTAAAGTACAGTTGCACCCGCAAAATCCCGTGCTTTGTTTATATCTAGGATTACGATAATGGCTAAGGGCTACTAGGGGTTGTTGGGTGGGGGGTTGAGCACAGGGGTTATTCTTAGTATATTTTATGGTCCTACTCTCCAAAAGAGACAGTTCAATCTCGCTGGGATTTACCAGAAGCACATTGAAATGTCCTGCGAGTATTTCGCTCGATTAAACTACCCTTATAGTAGGTATATCGACCGTATTTATCTAGACGTATATATATATGTATATATATATATATATATATATATAAATCATGCATGTACCTATGGAATGATTAATATAATTAAATAATTACTATAGAAAAAATTAATGAAGACTACAGCCAGGCATAGGACTTGGTCCTCATCATGGATGAAAGATGGTGTCATCCCACCAAACAAGTGAGAGTGTGTCAATATAGGTCTATACTTTCAATTGTTTGATGAGGTGAAATCATTCTAATCGCGCCTCGATTCGATGACGAATGAAACGCACGGTAGGACTCATCATTGGGATTGACAATATGATCGATGAGATGGGAGTAAAATCATTGAGATGAATAATTGGCTGCGTGCTGTCGCAGAAGAGATTTCACTTGATTGACAATTAAAGGGTTGCGAATAAATGAGGTATACATTTTTTTTGCACGTATTAAAAATAATTAATTTTTGAATAAAGTAATATGTAATAAAAAAATTATTTTTTTCAAAAAAATTATTAGCTACGTTCGATTGTCCTTATCGGATGTGGTTTTGTCTCCTTTCAGATATCCTGCCACAAAATGTGGAAGGGTACCCGGCCACGAAGGAGTTCCTGATGAAGGTCGTCGACATCCTTTTGGATTTCATAAAATCGACCAACGATCGCAATGCCAAGGTTTTGGAATTTCATCATCCGGCTGACATGATGAGACTCCTGGACCTGGAGATACCCGACACGGGGGTGACACTTCAGCAACTACTTCTGGACTGCTCAACCACCCTTAAGTACCAAGTGAAGACCGGTGAGTGAATATTTTGAAAATTTTGAAAATTTCTTTCGACTGACTCCTACTCGGAAATTAATCAATCTCCGCGCTGATTATATTTCGCGAACAGCCTGAGGAAGCATCCCCTAGGAGTAAGATAAGCTTCATGATTTCATATTCAATTTA
The DNA here is from genome assembly GCA_030142375.1 of Calameuta pallipes. NCBI lineage: Eukaryota > Metazoa > Arthropoda > Insecta > Hymenoptera > Cephidae > Calameuta > Calameuta pallipes. The sequence goes on along the minus strand of JARQSW010000606.1, from coordinate 173,610 downwards.
GCATACGTACCTACAGCCTGGAGATAAGGTAGTTGAAGATACTGGGCGACCCTCTGCCACGCAAAATATACACGGGTGTTATAAACGTGATAAATGACGAGGGGGGATGAAAGTTAAAAAAAGAAGAACTAGCTGGGTCCTATCAATAAGGGAGGATCTTGCGGTCCTGGGTACCGGAAGCTTATACTCCTGGGAACCAGATAGATACAGGGGGGTGCGAATCTTATCCAAAATCCATTATTCCATATTATTTCTCACTGTACATATACATATATACACATGCAGTATATGTAACAATAATCCATTGTATATACTGGATTTGTATTTTGAGATTAGAAAAATCAACCCTTAGCGTTCACGCCATTTCAAGTGCCACAAAAGTTCGCTATCGCGAATCAAATTACCAGCTGTGAATGGATGCTAATGCACAATGGCAGCATACACCTAGCATAACAAGACTTTGGTGAAAAGTAACCAAACCTACCCTAACGTTAGTAATTTCGAAAGGGGATTCGCCACCCTTCGCCATCGAGAAACGCGTGCACGATACGCGGTGGTGGCAACAAAAACTTATTATTAGATTACGTACCCCCAAAATTCGCCTCACTGTTATCTCTTCTTCCCCCTATTCCTCTCTCTCTCATTCTACAAGAACATCCCTTATATCCTGAATTCCTCTGTCCTTCGCCCTACACATAGAAAGAGAGTCCACTGCTGTTCTCCTAGAATGCCTGTCGAATATTGATCTTTGGATATTACTCAAACGTATCTCACGGCTCGACGACTGCTGTGAAGATATTTTACCGGATGCTGAAGGGAGGCAGAGGGGGGATTGATGTCGTTAAGATGACCATAGATTGTAGTCCGGATATAAAAAGAGACGATAGATATGGGTGGAGCACGTGGCACGATATAATAACGAAGAAAGGGAAAAAAAAGGTGAAGAATTTAATAATAAGTTGTAAAAGTAATATTTCTAAGGGATGCAGTAAGTAATTTCATATTGCAACCCTTATTGGACTTTTTTATTAATCGAGACAAATTTTTTTTCTCAATCGTTTAAGCCCTTCGATTAGAGACAATTTTTTGAATTTTTGAAAAATAATCAATGCTCTTTAGGATTGGCCGGGGTGTCATGACACTTTGCGGGGTTTGCGCACGTGCCGCGCAACTGGGGTGGGAAATTCAATAGGATCGGTGTAATTAAGAGCCATTTCTACACGATTTTCCCCAGCGGGATGGGGTCGTGCGAAACAGTAAATAGGGGCGAGGGTTATGGGGCGTTACAATCCCTAGCAAAAGTACCCCAGATTCCCCTAGTACCTAGTGTACAGTTGGCTAGTATCAGAATTTGCTGGAATCTCAATTGATACTGGCAATTAGTCAAGCGTCGATTAATTTTATTTACATACATACGCATATGCATATTCATACTACGCGACGATTTATTAAAATTTATCTGCATGCCGGAGATGCTTATTTTATACGAATATACTTATATGTGTATATTAAAAAAAACTACCCTTAGCCACAGCTTCGCTGTCTTATACTATATAAAACGATCACTGGCACTGTTTTCGGAATGGTATGATTGATTGCGCAGTATTAACGTTAAGCCGGGGTTACACACTTCTCTTCATACAAATCCTAAACCCCTAATTTATCACCAGGGTTTGGGGAAGGCCTGCCCCCAACAGGTCCAGCAACGTTCTCCATTTCTCTGTTTCTTTCTCTATAGTCATCTCGCGATGAAATTAGTCGGAAAAATTACCCTGATCATCAAATTGGTACCAAGCACTTCCTTAGAACTATTCACTCTGTAAATCAATTAATCGTTATCAAAAAGACAAATTTTTTTTCACAATGCCCAAAGCGTACTTAAAAACCTTCAAAATGTAAAAAAAACGGGACTAACCTCTTTTCAACGCTTAATTTAAGTCGTATGGCAAAAATTATAATTCATCTTCTCGGCTGGACCGCGGATGCTGTTTACTCTTCGCAAAAGAGTCATCCCGTTTGAGAGCCTCTGCAAACAATCTAGTGGTTCAGCGACGCGTGTGACGCGCAAAATGCGGGTGCTCCGGACCATCGACCCCTCGATGTAGAAACAGAAAGAGAAAAAAGAAAAAGAAAAAGAAGTAACCCCTATCGAAGTCCTCTCGCTGTACCAAAAACGTCCATCTACCCCACCGGACGCGTGCCACGATTCGTCGACCGAGATAATTGCGAATAACACTGCAACAAACGGCTCAAATACCGAGAGCATCTGTAGGAGAAAATTCTCTTGGCTAAGTCCTTCTGCTGCTATCAGGAGGACAAAGTAGAAGAAAAATCCAGACGATACACAGAAACTGCCAGGATAAGGGATTAAGGACCATTAAGTATGGTTGCCGAGTATTTTCGTTACAACTTCATTCCCATACAGGGACGTCTAGTGCCCTTTAGTTCCTACTCTAGTTAAGTTCCCAAATCCTTCAACCTGCCTGCCAAGGGATCTCCCACTACGTCATACGTCAATCAGGACGTAATACCGGGAGATTAAAACGCACCGTCCGTCACTGGGGGTAGGCTACACCCATTTACCCTCTAGCCAGCTGATGCCTGGCTGACTAAGGATTACTATTTACTACTGTCAGACAAATTGCCATATAACTAATTATATAAATTTATATAAAATATTTTTTTTATAACACAGTAAAACGTTTACAATAATTTATATTTCATTCTTAAACTCTCACTGTTATTATTACGCTTATCTATGGGTAGAAAGGTATGACCTTTCACCCTAGATATCTAATAGACATCCATCACAGTGTTGTATGAGCCTCTCTATATTTCTATATCCAGGTTTATATATATACATATATGTGTAGTATACTCTCTGACTAGTATTCTAATACTAGTTGAACACCCGGTAGATGAAACAGGAAGGCGTAAGCTGCTCCCCCATCATGCAGCCTCCATCAAACAGAAGCATTAGGCTTGATCCGTGCGCGATGTTCACTCGAGCGGATGACAACGTACTCAGCGAGGTTAAAGCTCCGCACTCGGGACCTGGAGAAGCGTAACTTTTCAGAGTCATGTCTGTTACATCCATAGAGAATTTGCGTACGCGTGCCGGATTGCATTATGTCACATTGGGATTATTAATTGCAGATGCTTTTAAGAGGAATCAGAGCTGGCTTGGACACAATGGATGATTTTTAATGAATTTTAAGTTAATTACTTTTTACTTCTGTTTGGGTCATAGGTCATCCCCATTTCTTTAACCAACTGTCCTGCGGCCTCGACCTCGTCTCCATGGCTGGCGAATGGCTGACTGCCACTGCCAATACGAATATGTTCACCTATGAGATTGCACCAGTGTTCATCCTGATGGAACACATCGTTCTTCAGAAAATGCGTGAACTCATTGGATGGTCCGGAGGTGACTCCATTCTTGCACCGGGAGGCTCAATCAGCAATCTGTACGCCTTCCTCGCAGCTAGACATAAAATGTTTCCTATGTATAAGGAACGTGGTTTGGCTGCTGTCGGTGGACAGTTGGTTATGTTTACGTCGGATCAGGTAATTGTTAATTATTTTTAGTTTTGCCAATTTTGGATTTTTATATTGATTGCCAATGAGGATTTTTATATTGATTATTTGTCATGAGGGATTTTTCTTTTTATTATTCTAGTGTCATTATTCTGTGAAATCATGCGCCTCTGTGTGCGGGTTGGGCACGGATAATTGCGTCATGGTACCCAGCGATGATCGCGGACGTATGATTCCGGCGAAACTTGAGGAACTTATTCTGGAACGTAAGGCCAGAGGTCATATTCCATTTTTTGTCAATGCTACTGCTGGGACTACTGTGATTGGCGCGTTCGATCCAATTCCGGAAATTGCTGACATCTGTCAAAAATATAAATTGTGGCTTCACATCGACGTGAGTTTCTATTCTGGACTTTTAATAGTTTATAGTGTTTTTTTTTTCTTCTTCTATCTTGTCCTTTATTTCTGCGTTTTCGTAGACTTGAATTATTCAAGAGATTTTCGGGCAGATTTAGCCGGATGTTAAACTGTAGTCTGCGTTGTAAAATGGCTAATGCTTAAGAGTCTTAGCTTAAGTAATATATGTGGGAAACAGCAGATCTCGCCTTGTGAGCTTTTCGCCAAATTAACTGGGAAATTTCGGAAAACCAGAGATTTAGAAGTCAGTGTATAGTCAGGGCTCGTAGGGATGTTGTGATTTTCCTACTTTTTCACTAAAAATACATTTTTTTTTGTTTCAGGCGGCGTGGGGTGGTGGACTGCTTTTATCGCGAAGATACAGACATCCTAGATTGACGGGAATCGAGCGGTAAGTGAATTTTTATTTTTCAAAATTTTATCAAACACTTACAAAGCATCGCATTCCTCTTGTTAAACTGTTTTATATTTGATTTAAATTATCAGAATCGTCAATGAAATTTTATTATCGTATAATAACGCATAGACGAACCGGTAGAAAATCTAGAGAAAATCCACGAATAAACACTCGCGTTTAGTTATGCTAATTTAATTTATTCGCGGCTCCACGCAATGAGCGAATTTTCTCACTGCTTTCTCGCCTGAGGTTTTTACGCATGGATCCGCCCTCCTGTCTGATAAAACATCTAGAGAGAAAGAAAAAAAAAATAAAGAGAAACAGGGATGAGATTTAGAGTGTGAGATTCTTTCTCGAGAGAGGGATGCAGCTTTAATCCCCAAGTTTTATAGTTTATTGGGGCTTACTTTGATGGAGTCCTTCGAAAAACACACTATGCCTGGGACAGGGCCGGAATTATTGGGGGTTTGGAGGGGACTTGCTACCACGTGCCAAAATCAATACATCCCTTTCAAGAGGACGATAGATGGAGGATCGCGAGACAGTATGCCCGTGAAAATTACTTTACATGAGAATGGCTGGGCGACCGATCGAATATTGGGGGTTGAATTCGCCCCTGTAATAGATTGGCGGCATAAACCGCGATTAAGGTGCATTTTTATACCGTGCAAGAAAGCCACTCGCAATAGTGCCCTTTTTTTGAAAAGCTAGTTTTTCCCTATAGCGAGAAAAACGCATAAATAAGTAGATACCATAAAATTTGAATAAGAATATAAAATTTGAGCTTTTTTGGGGGAATTTGGTATTACCTGCTTGTGCTTAGGGATTTTTGAAAAGTATTTGTAGACATATTTTTTAACGTCAAGATGAATCAAGTTGTATGACTTGAAAAATTATTAACAATCTTTTGTTCGATAGAAGGACGCGTTCCCTACTGTCAACTATTATTGATATAAAAATTTGCAACTAATGATTTCGAGGATCCTTATTTCCAAAAGGAGATCCTTGTAATCCGCAATATGAAGGAGAGGGTGCACCGAGTGACTCCTGTCTTCGGCACATGCCAACTTTCACATCCATCGGAGCGCCCCTAGTTCTAACCAAGGGCTCATGGACCATTCGTGGAACTAGAGGGATGAGCATTGGCAGAGGGGTTGGCGAGATTAATCCCCGATTTGCATCCAGACGCATCTGCTTCCCCTGTGAGTCTCGGGTGTAGACAGTCCCTGACCCTAAAAGTGGTAGAAGCCACCCCAGGGACCTCTTGGGCTAACAATCAGACAAAACTCTTTTAAAATGGAATTCCAGAAGTTACAAGAATGCCAAAAAAAATGAATCAATTCCATAAGAAAAACACTCGACAAAAAAATGTCAATATAACAAAAATTCTGTCAGAGTCAAAAAATGGTAAATTATTGAAAAATCTATGTCCATTGTAAAAATCCTTTTTTTTTAGCAATTCTATAAAGGATCTGTAAAATTCTCTAAAACGACTGTACCACAGACAGGACTTCCTTCCTGAGAAGTCTTGATTAAAATGGCAAACGTAGAGAGCGAAGAGCGGAGAGTGAAAGCCAGAAGTCCAACACAGAAGCAACAGCTGGATCCGTTCCCTGGAGCGCATTTACAGTACAGAACTCTCCTCTTATTGACGCACCAGCATCTCTTTATGCCTGGCAAGTTTGAAATAAAGCTCGTGCCCCGACAATGCCGGATTAAACTCGTACATACAAAAGGATCCACCGTTTTTGTGTCCACGGACCCGGAGGAAAAATTCGCGATTCCGTGTAAAACGCGCTGCGAATATCGTAGTGACGATTTCCTCTCTTCAAGAGTGCCCCGAGCATTTTTCTTAGCCTCTGTGAGTGAAATAGAAAAGAATAAATTAAAAAAGATATATATCAAAGAAAAATACCACAAGGTACAATTAACAGTTACTCTGCTTACTTTTATACTGGAAGCTGTCCATCTTGCTTTACCACTCTAGTCAAAGCCTCGACTCTGCTCCCAACGATAGTCGTCCAACATTTTCGAGGGCTTGGGGTAATTAGCATCCCTTGCAATATATATTGCCGAGCTTTTGGGGTTGGCACCTACCGTACAGGAACGAACGTTAAGACTTTGGGGCCACGCGCCAACCCCAGCTGCGAATCGCATTAATCACAAGCGCTTTTATATTCTCTTGCAGTCGTTACTCTTGGCCAAAATAAAAGCCAGGCTGTCCGTGGCTAATTTCACTGTACTGTAAAACTACCCCCGCTGGCAAGTGCCTGAGCCTGGTTACCGAAGAAATTAAAGAGGGTATAATTTAGAGTGGATAATTTTAAATTGAATTTTTTCAAAATTACATAACCTTAAACACGGTTTTTACCTACTCCAGTCAAAAGGGACGTTAATGGACCTCTGCCAGCGATGGATATCACTTTTCCTGTATCCGTAGGTCCACTCGAAATTCTGAAGCACCCTTGTGGTGTAGGTTGCAATAGGGGTTGAATATGTGTCAGTTGCCAGGCAGCGATAACATTCGTCATAACACGTGCGAGATGTCCTGTCCTGCTGCTTTGTGATTTGTGTGATGATGCCTGGTTGAACGTAACGCGTTTAGGGGATGATGGCGTTTTGTATAATCAGACTTGACGTTCCACTGGATGAAATATTTAACGGGTGTAATTTCAGTATATAATTCAAATAAGGGATTTTGGGTTAATCGTTAATTAAACCAGATATAGAAAATCCTGGCTGAAGGACTCGCAAATTTGTAAGGTTTGTTGCGGAAGACCGAAAGGATTAAAGGGGTTGCTGGATTTAACGGGAGAGGTGTGTCTTTACGCCCTGGGTTAAAGCTACCCCATAGCTTTATTAATAGCTTCTCTCGAATTGATGGAGCTCCCTAGGAAGAACAGGGTTGGTATACCTCGTATTTTATCCGTCATCGGTTCCCCAGGGGTGGGATAAGAGTTTGACGACCAGCTGAGACTCTCCAAGGGCTCTTTAGCCCGGGCGAACCTGCGTTCGCCAAAAAATCTATTTCGTCCCTTTTATAAACTGTCTCTAACAGTTCCTCATTCAATGTTATATATATCACCCCTGTCCATCGATATAAACGGGTGCCATAATACGGTGTCATCTTCTTGTGATTTCAGGGCCGAGTCCGTTACTTGGAATCCGCACAAGCTGATGGGTGCTCTGCTCCAGTGTTCCAGCATCCACTTCAAAGAGGACGTGAGTACTGAAAAAAATTTTTTTTTCAAAATCATAACACACGAATGGTTATCACCTTGTCGACAAGTATCAACCCTCCGTGGAGCATAGGGTATGCTTGCTTGACTGACAGGGTGAGGTTGGGAAATACCGAGGTAGATTCCAAGGATAGTGGAGGGACGATTAACCAAAAAAAAAAAAAAAAATGACGGTCTAGGAATTCCATTCCTGCAGAGAAGTGACGTAGCAGTAGCTGCATTCCAAAGGGGTTAGTCCGGGGGGTACAAACGCTGGATCCCCAGGACTGTAGGAATTTAATTAAACTAAGAGATAACATATGTTGCCGTCCAGTGACGTCAGAGTGGGGGGTTGCACCCCTCCCTTTTCGACAGCCTACAGTTATTGCCAACTCAGGGACTCGGCCCTCTGGATATTAAAATTCCGTGCACCGGCTGCTGCACAAAAATATTTAGGGGAAATTTTGCGCGTCCCCACTTTTTTCTTATTTCGTGCTGCCAGCGCAATCGAAATTTTTGACGTTTTACGGAATCTTAGAAATTTTCTTAAAATTTTCTATTTTTTAAACTACCCTTAATTTTAGGCCTTTAAAATTAATAGGTTAGGGTCGCGTTACAGTTGGTACTCTCTAAGGGTAGCTTCTGAATGGTTATATCTAGGGGTGGTGAATTATACAGGATACGTTCTTGTAATGAACAAAATGGCCGGAGCTCGATACCAGGTGTCGACGCCATTTTGGAAGTTCAATGTTACTCGCGAAAGTTTGTGCGCATGTGAGACGCTTATCGACCGTAATGCTTTTGGATGTTACTGTACCGGATGTTGAAATATGAATTGTACAACAAAAATATATATAAAACAGTACCAATCTTCCTGTGACGTCACTGCTGCAATTTGGCGCTGAAAAAAAATTGATCACGTACGGGAATCGCCTTATTTTTTATTCGCGTTTTTTCAGGGACTACTTATCAGCTGCAATCAAATGTCTGCCGAGTATCTTTTCATGACGGATAAATTGTATGACGTAAAATACGATACTGGTGATAAGGTCATTCAATGCGGACGTCATAATGACATTTTCAAATTATGGCTCCAATGGCGCGCTAAGGTAATTTTTTTTTTTATTTCTACCCATGGAAATATCGATTCGCCGGAAACGAATCCCATTTTCCAAAATTTCATTTCTTTTCGTAGGGTACCGACGGTTTTGAAAAGCATATGGATCGTCTTATGGAGTTAACTGAATACATGGTTAGGAGGATCAAGCAGATGTCTGATAAGTATTATCTCATCTTGGAACCGGAATTGGTGAACGTTTGCTTCTGGTATCTTCCTACTCGTGTTCGCAATATGCCACACACTCCCGAGAGAGAAAAGATTTTGGGAGAGGTACAAAAAAAAATATAACAGAAAAATATAGATTTTTAAATTATATGAAAAATATATATATATATCAATACCTTATCTTGGACAGATTTGCCCAATACTCAAGGGACGTATGATGCAAGCTGGAACTTTAATGGTGGGTTATCAGCCTGATGATCGGAGGCCAAATTTCTTCAGAAGTATCATCTCCAGTGCTGCTGTTACGGAAGCTGATGTTGACTTCCTGTTGGCTGAAATGGACCGGTTGGGTCATGATCTGTAAATGAGGTTAGTTTCATAGAAGTGATGAGATAGTGGATTAACGTTGAATTTTATAGAAAAAATTATTATTCGTTACTATCGGATATTAATAGAAAAAAAAAACAATGGGGGATCGGATAACGACGAATAATAATTTTTTTTTAATTCTGTATTTTTCCTTAAATTCATTAAAATCATTAAAATTGCATCTTCGTCGAAATCTAATGTCAAGAAATTTAGGGAAAGGATGCGCGGGTGTTCTGGTAATCTTGCAGCAACTTTTCTTTTAAGATTTTGAAAATAATTGAAAGCAATTAAGTAATCAGGGAAGCGAGTAGTCAATAATGATTAAGGATTAATTATGGAAAGAGTATATTCGAGAATTCGGTATTGCGTTACTGTTGTTTAAGGATAAGAAAATTCCAATTTGTTTATGATTGTTGACATCGTTTAATCGTACGATTGACATTTGATTAATTCAAAAATTGTCGAATAATAACGTTAGTTTGATAATGTTATCAGAGAGTAGTCCATATTGAAGAAAAAGAACGAGGATCGCGCTGATTTTGATTTCCGGAATGTAAATTCTGGAACAATAATAATAATTCACAAAGTGGCGGGATATACAAAAATAATAATAATAAAGAAACACTTAGCAGGGAGTGGAAACGTCGAAGGATATTTCTAGAAGTACGTGTAGGTTTAAGTGAAAATACACAGCATATCCAAGAGGTGTAAATTAAATTACATACGCATAGATATGTAATGTAAAGTTGCTACCGACTTTGGTACCTACTGGCTTTTGGTTTTTTTTTTTGAAAAATAATTCTTTCAAATTCAAACAAAATTAACAAGGCTCCGTGTGTGAAAGTAAAAAAGTTCTATGGTTTGTAATTCATAGCAGGTGTTTATGTATAAATACTGTATATAGTCCTTTTATTAATCATAAAAGAAAGATTCTTTTCCAAGAGAATTGAAATATTTTTATTTTGTTTCATTCTTGTATCATATATTTCACTCATACGTGAGAATATTTTTATCGCAAAAATATGTAACGCGTTAATTATGGGTCTTGTTTTTATTTAGAAAATTATTGAGAATTAAAATTATAATTAACGAACCAAAACTAGTATTGCCAAGGTCGAGTTTACCTTGTTTGAAAGTGAAATATTATATTTTTAATGCAACACAAAGTGTTCTGTCGTTACTGTGAAAACTGTAACGAATTGCCAAGCACACGAAACGATAAAATATTTCAATTTGAAATGAGATGCTGCGCAACTGGGAATGAGTGATGAAGTATCATTTAGCGAAACTTAATTCCAATTGAATAGATAATTAATTCGCGACGATATGCGTTCTGTTAATTGTTTAAAGAATTTATTATTAATTGTTTGCCAAGATATAACAATAAATATACAACTGCTATATATCACTGAGTATATACGGCAGTATTTGCGTACGTAATGAGGTGCACATATTATTTGCTGTTGAAAAATGTTTGCCCAAGCAGAGAATATATAATTGAATATAATATAAATAAGTATAAATATCAAAGTTATATATATACATATATTTAGCGTTGAGATATTAAAGTATAAAAACACAAACCCATGAAAGTACGTGCTTTTTCGTGTATTTATCTGGGACTTTTTCATCTTTTTTTCTTTCTTGTTATTTAACATTTTCTTGAAATTCTATCAATTTCCAATCAACTGCATTCAATTTGATCGATCGCGTCGCGTCTTTATTTCATTAACGAAATAAAAGGAGGGAACTGATTGATTGGCGGTGTTGAAAAAAATTTCCAAATTTTTTATTTTGGAAAGAGGACTAGAGTATTTATCTCTGATATGTTCTGCTTTTTTGTGTCATTCCAAATTGTCGGTTCTACGTGATGAAATTTCTATGGACGCGACTGGTATGGAAAAAAGAAATGAAAGAAATATAGCAATGCGGAAAATAGAGATGGAAAAATGTTGACGCACTCGCCAGTATATCTAAAAGTTAGTGTTAAATACGGATTAATGCTAATAAATCTAGATGTAACTATAACAAAGGAATGTAAATGTACTTACATGTGTATAATGTACTCATTTTATTTTCCTTTGGTAGTTCACAAGAAAAAAATAATAATTTCTTGAAAAAATCGATTAAGTTGCACAATAACGAACGATACTTTAACTGCAAGAACAAAATGATTATATTTTGTTTTCGTGAAACAAAAAAACGAAGATCGGTCCACCAAAGAGACACCATGAAATTGCGAACTATTGTTCGCAAATCGAGAGTACGCCAGTAATTAAAATAAAAGTCAAAAATGTCCAAGAATCGTATTTTTTGAAAGAACGCAAAAAAGCCAAAAACCAAAATAAGAGGAGACGCTTAAAAGTCACTGATAGCCGCAAGAGAAATGATAACCATATCATTTATTTTATCTTAAACGATATAATTTTGCGAGAAAAGAAAAGCTACACTTTATTAGTGTAAATTACTGTTAATGTTGCCTCTATTTATCGATATGCATAATATATAGGGAGACAAAAAAATAAGAGTATATGTATATGTACGGGTGTTGTCACGTTGTATATCTAAAGAGAATTTATTTATTGTTTCTTTCAATATATTCTAGTTATACATATATTGGTATTGCGACGAATATGATATATTTTTAAAGAGAATATATCATTTTTAATGTGTGACTTATTTTTTTTTTAGAACAATTCATTCATATCATCAAATGATAGTTTCGAATCGGCTGCTTAAAAGCCGCGATTACGTGTTCTGCCAATTTTTTCCGCCAGAGTGCGCATAGTCGTTTTAATTAATACAATGCACCATAAGTGCATAATGCACTTAACGAATATTCATGCAAGTATAACGTATATAACACTCTGCACAAAATGACACCCATAGCGAATCACTCTGTATATATAAATTATTGCACCTTTTAATTATTCCAAAATACAAAAATTACTGTCGCAATTTTCACTTATCTCATTGATTATAGCACCCATTCATTTACACCTTGTAAAATGCACTTTTCCCTGTATATTTATTAACAATCATTATTCTGCGCATTTGATAAATCATTTAATAAAAACATTAATCATTCACTTTCCGTAGATTAAAGAAAAAGCACTTCGGTTAAAATTGGCAGAAACCATCGAATTTCGTCGATCGTTAATTTATAATTAATAATTATGCCATTAAGTGCACAAGTGGTTCCCTTGACGTCATTATCACTAATTAAACCCACAAGCGATAAATCGATCGCGAGGCAAGACAACAAAGTCTCATGTCTTCCAATTATTAAGAGAGTGAGTTTGCGTGCTCGTGTGTGGATGAGTGTGTAGATATTCAAATTAGATAATTAATTCGCCATCCTTATCGTGTAACGTTCGATTCGTGTTGTACTATCCTCTACTCAATAGTATCTGTCGCTCCGACATATTCACATATGCATATGCGTGTATCTTACAAGTGAAATACCGGGATTTAGGAATTCAATGATCGCGCGATAGAGGAACGACGATACCACGAAGAAATAATTTGACGAAGCTTTTGTTGTGCTGTAATCATGTTGTATCATAATTAAAGACCTAACCCACTGTATATCAATGTCTAATAAACTAAAGTTATCTCATGATGCATTAATCATTATATCGATATATCAATAGTGCTACTTACCCTCTATATGTAATGATGAATATGGTATAGGTCAATGACAGCACTGGTTGACAACGTGATAGAATAAAACTCGCAACCAGTTTCTGGACAAACCGGAGGCTCGTCCCGGCTTAAGACCTGTAAACAAGTATATAAATTATCATCAAGGCTGCCGAGTAAATTCTCAACGGGCGGCAACTTCCCGACTGCGATTATATAGCCTTTCTATAGAATCCTCTGCAAGCAGAAGTATTTCGTTCTGCGATCAGTTCAGCTGACTTTCGTCGTCATGAAGTCATTTATCGAGTATGGACCTGATTGCGATTTTCCTATTGAAAATTTGCCCTACGGTGTCTTTTCTACCAATGATAACGTGAGTGAACTTTTGTCATTAATAAAGAATTATTTAATTTTTAGTATGGATTGTCTTTTCTTTTTTCTCTTATGGATTTAATGATTTTCGTCTGCTCGTGTCAGTGTCATTTGTGGGAATTTCAATTCGCAAAGAGATGGTAGATCTTCGATGATTTATATTGTTTTACTCGCGCTGTGTGAAAATAAAAATTGAGGTTAGAATCGTTCATTTCTTGTACTCGTGACTATGATGCTTTACACAATCATTATGTAAGTGTTGTTCGCGTCCTATCTCTAGTATGTGCTGCCATCTGGAGGAGATTAGAATTTATCTGAAGCACTGGGTAAAATTACTCGCTTGGTAAATCGTCAGTGTAGCGGATAACTTATCTGTTTCTGGTACTCAGTAAATGACTAATATAATTTTATATTTATCATTCTATCATACAGCCTAAGAAACGAATAGGAGTTGCCATTGGAGATGAAATTTTGGATTTGAGCGCCATTTCTCATCTGTTCAATGGACCGTTTTTGGAAAAACATCAAAATGTCTTTCAACAAGACTGTCTGAATGATTTCATGAGTTTAGGAAGACCGGCATGGGTTGAAGCTAGACTCATCCTTCAAAATCTTTTATCTACTGACAATCCTACCCTTCAACATAACGAAATACGGTCAAAGTAATTGAAGTATTTTCAAGAATCTTTAATTAATTAAATTTGCATAACTGTCAATTAATCAAAATTATTTCCAGGGCATTTGTTTCGCAAAATGCAGCTACTATGCATCTACCAGCAAAAATAGGCGACTATACTGATTTTTATTCATCAATTCATCATGCGAGAAATGTTGGAATTATGTTCCGCAGCGAGGAAAATGCATTGATGCCAAACTGGTAAGAAAAATACTTATCAAATTAAAAATGCATATAATGAATCAATATTGATTTTAATTTTAATAGGAAATATCTACCGGTCGGATATCACGGTCGTGCAAGCTCAGTCGTAGTTTCCGGTACACCAATTCGACGACCTTGGGGTCAAACACTTCCGGTTGAAGGAGCTGAACCAGTCTTTTGTCCATCTAGACTAATGGACTTTGAATTAGAAGTGGCAATCTTTGTTGGGGGACCACCGACTAATTTAGGCGATACCGTCACTGCAAACAAAGCTTATGATCACATTTTTGGAATGGTCACCATGAATGATTGGAGTGGTAAAATACTACAAATAATAAAATAAAAATTAATGGATTTTTTGAATAAAAATCATCATTATAATCTATTCTCTTTTTAGCAAGAGATATACAAAAATGGGAATATGTTCCTTTGGGACCGTTTGGTGCCAAAAATTTAGGAACCACCATCTCACCATGGATTGTGACTATGGAGGCTTTGGAACCTTTCAAAGTTCCTAATTACCCCCAAGATCCAAAACCATTTCCTTATCTTCAGCACGAAGAGTCTTGCAATTTTGATATCCGCCTAGAAGTCGACATTAAGCGTAAATAGATTGATAAAATAAATCAAGTATGTCGTATGCTGCGCATAAAGAAATGAAGTTCAAAATTTTTTTCAAAATTTTTCTCTAGCTCCTGGTGGTGCTCTAACTACCATCACTCGAAGTAATTACAAATTTATGTACTGGACTCCTCAACAACAGTTGGCCCATCACACCGTGACCGGATGTAACATTAACCCTGGTGATCTAATGGCTTCCGGTACAATAAGTGGAGACGTTAGTGGATGATCACTATTTTCTTAATGAGTAACTTTTACATTTTTCCTTATATTTATCTTTAAACATTTCAGACACCTAACTCATACGGATCCATGTTGGAATTATGTTGGAAAGGAACAAAAACCATACCGATGAAAGACGGTACAACAAGAAAATTCCTTCAGGATAACGACGAAGTTATTATCCGCGGTATGAATGAATTATATATTGAAATAAAAAGAAAGAAATCAATTCCATTAAATGATTTCTTCAAATTTTAGGTTACTGCCTAGGACAGGGATATAGGATTGGTTTTGGTCCATGTGTTGGAAAATTATTACCAGCTCACCCAGCCTGAAGATAATGATTATCATCTCAAAAAACAAATACATGATAAATAATCAAATAAAGTTTGCTGATATCAAAATATTTTATATATTCATACTTTTGTTACTTGATCTATATAGCCTTTTTAATTCTATAATAAAAAAGCATCATACGAGCAATCTGATATTACATATCAGTTATATAATTTTATTCTAATAATTTATTATCTGCAATATGTTTCAACTAACATATGATATATAACGTATCAGGCACTGACTATTCCACAATGTAATAACATATCGATCTCAAACTTCCGTCCATGGCAGCTGTAATCAATAACCAGAACAGTACAGAAACAGCAGGAATAGGTAGCAGGGCTTTATGGCGATTACCCTGCTGCGGTAAGTGAATAAGGCATAAACTGCGTAACATAAAACAGTATTACTAAGGCAATAAATACAAGTTTACCTAATATAACAAATTCACATAATTGCATACGTGTCACAAGAATTCCTATAGGTCGTAAACCTTACTTTAACGTTCATGTAAACAAGTTGTATGGCTGTGACTGTAGCTGTGAATCGATCTGGTTTTTGTTCAGCCTCTAAAATAACTGACCGATTAAAAAATATCAATGATACGAATAATTTTTGGTAATTGATATTTTCAGAAGTCTGCAAGCTTTGGAAATGTCTGGAAGTGAACCTACTGCCAGATGGAATGTTCCGCTTAGCGATGGGAACCATGTGGTGGAATTTGAACATGGAACAGCAACTGGAAAACGAATAGTGAAGGTAGATGGGAAAGTTTTGGTCCACAGAGATTGGATGTTCAGATTGGTGGGAGATGAAGTTATTATATTTGCTGGGACCAAATTTGTCATCAGAGTTGATCCTATACCAGGTGATTATTTTGTGTTATTAATTTAATTAATAATTTAGCTAATTATAATAAGTTTTAATTGTAGGACTTAAATATTCTTATACGCTATGGGTCAATAACAAAAGTTACAAGAATTTTGTTCAGTCCCAGTCAAAGGTATTGCAGCCTTGGTTAACTAGTATTGGAGATAATCAATACAGGATTGTACTAGGTCTTTATTATTATTATTATTATTATTACTACTATATTTGACAATTCTTAACGTGGTTCCATATGATGTAGATTATACTAATTTAATGTTTATTTAGATAAGAATACTCAGACTGTGTGGGTCAATGGAAAAGAAATAGATGTTGAAGTAAAAATTTATTTTTTATAAATTGAAACGTGGTAATGCTTTTTTAATGAAATATTATTTTTTTTTAGAACGAATTCGTGGACGGTGGTGCTGAGATGATGTTTACAGTAGGCGGAATACCGGCTGTGATAAGATCTTGTAGTTCGGGTCAGAAAAATGTTGGAATCAATTACGTCTTATATTTGGATGGAGTAGAAGTCAAAGAACAAGAATTATTTCCTACAGCAACTGCCAAACAATAAAATCAGTACAAATTAGCTATACTCGATATGTCAATAATTAATAAAGTTTAGTAAAATTGAAGAAGAATTTATTCTCTGTACTATATGAAAAATCCAAAATATTCAAAGTCCCTGAAATTATCGACGAAACAAACGGATCGATATGTACGATGGAAGTGAAATTCCTTCAGAGCGCAGCTGTCACGCTGTTTTGTATTTTCCTCTTAGAAGCAGTTCTTGCAATACCCCGTTAATACAAATTCCTGGATTTAAGATAATTTAAATTAGAATTGATCAATAGTCATTAAAAATGTCATCGTTACGAAGAGGAAGCGTCATGACCATCGGATCTCGCGTGACCTTTGCTCAGCATGACGAAGAGTCGAATTACGATCGTAAATTGAAAATAACATATTGTATTAATTTTTTTTTTTTTTATTATTTTCATTAATTATCCAATTTTTAGTATTGTCCGACGAGGAGCTACGACAATCTTTAGAGGAGACAATTCGAACGAATCGGATGTTACAATTAGAAAATGACATATTTGAACGTTATTTAAAACGGCACGATCCTCAGTGTCTACAAAGTAAGTAAACGCGATAAAAATTTATGTAAATTTAATTGATAATCCTGTTAATTATTTTTTGGATCAGCAATGAACCAAGTACTGGAATCTGCTAGACAAAGGCAAAAATTAGTGTCGCAGATTCATCCAATCTCTTCTGCTATGAGTTTATCCGGAAGTGTCACTGGTTACAGCATCCCTAGAGGAACAATTGGTTCACCAACTATCAGTAGTGGTGCACCCGAAAGTTTACGTTATACGCAACCCTCCATTCCACCATTACGAGGAATCAAGTAAGGTTAATTAATATAATAATAATACAAGTTGATAATTTAATTTTTTATCTAACAGGATCACGTTGAATCATCGAATAGAAATGACGAACAAGGAAATTGAAGAAATGAAAAAGTCTTTGGTGGATTTGGAAAAACTTGCTGCTAAAACGAGAATGGATTTAAGAGCAAGAACGGAAGAGATTGAACTTCGGATCAGGGAGACGAATGAGGCTAGAGCAGAACTCGAAGAGAAATTGGTAAAACGTGGTGTGGATCCACTGACTGGTAAAATTCCAGCTGAAAAATTTGTGAGGTATCAATTGGAAGTGGTTTTTGTGGATTTTCATAAAATTTAGTCAATTTTGAGTTATGAATGCTTTTTTTTTATTTTTCGGAGAGATTCATGGAAGAATGGTTTAAGGCTGCTGATAGTATGATTGAGAAACTCAGACTGAAAAGTTCTAATCTGATAGTGCAAATAAAAAAAGCTAAACAACAATTGATCCAACGGGAACAACTTGGTCAAACTCTTCACGCTATTGATTTTGAACAATTGGCTATACAGAATCAGGATTATGTAAAGAAGATCGAAGAGAAGAATCGCTACTTGTTGGAAATGAAGAAGATTACAGGTAGAGATCATGTATATTTAAGGAAAAATTGTTTTGTATGAGCATTGTAGGGAATAAACATTAATTTGAATTTTTATAAATTCCTGAAACGCAGGTCGCTACAGTTTGGAATTGACAAATCGTAAACAGAAGCTTAAAGATCAATTTTTGACGGTTACAAAAATTAGAAAAGGAATTACTCAAAAACAAAACCAAATAGAAAAATTAGAAAGTCTTCAAAAAACTACTGAACGTGAATTGGAAGAGGCTAGTAAACAATTAGCTGCTATCATACAGCTAACAGACGAATACACAGTAAGGACAAGATCAGTAAATAATATTTTGATATATAAATTCCAAAAATATCTAAATTCTAATACGTCTACACAGGCTCCGGATGTTCTTGAATTTGTTAAAATTCAGGCTGAATTGCGCGAAATGAAAAACACGTATAAACGTCTTGACAGACACAGACAAATTCAGGAAGTCGCCATTAAATCGTGGAAAAAGGAAATGAAACAAGTTGCATCCAAACAAGTGGTATATAATCCAATAAGAAAAATCACACAGGAATAAATTTAATATAAAATACTAAAAAATTTTCAGAACAACGGATAAACTGAACCTGACTTACGTGGAATAAAAAATAGACAAAATTCTTTACATTTTTCTTTTTTAAAAGAAATTTATTAATCTCATATCTAGTTACCAAGAACATATACATATGATGTACTGGCTTTGATATCGGCCCGACTTACATTGAGATACTGATTAGACCAAAAGCTGATAGAAACCAATATATCTACAAATAATTAGATAATCAAAGAACGAATGAGTCTACTAATCCGATAAAGCCTATATCACACAGAAAAATTTTTACTCCACAAAGTTATCAAAGATTTCCTTAATCAAATTGACTGGTTAGATAGTATCAAGAATAAAAAATAATAGTCCAGTGTAAACCAGGCTTTGTCCACTGTCTGATTAAACCCAACAAATCTACTAAACACAGTTGAACGCCCTAGGCACGGCTGGGCAGTGTGGTGTCGTTAAAGAATAAAGTGAGTAGCCAGCATTTATACACTGCCTTAATATCTTGAATATAAAATTTAAATGCATTTCAAATATAATCTATTTTCGACTTTGCATCTGATAATTAATATATCTTCAGGATTCGAGCAAAAGATGGGTACTTTAAAAAACAGTATCATAAAATGGCTAGAAGATAATCGTTCTTTGGTCGTTTTATTCTTCTGCCTACCTGCTAGTTACATTTTTGATAAAGTTCTTGGAATTTATATTTGGATATATCGTGAATTTTTTTACTCGAACCAGAAGCATGATGAGAAAGTTAAGGTTATACAGAGGCAAGTACAGAAATGGGCCGAACAGCCTCAAGCACAGAGAAAACTTTTATGCACCGCTCGTCCTAATTGGCTGTCACTTAGTACAACATTTTTTAGAAAGGTAATTAAACGTCAAGTTTAATGAATAATTATTTTTTTTTTCTTAATCATTCAACAATTTCTATTCTATATTAATTTAGGATCTCTGTGAAAGGATACCTATACCCCTATACGACATTCTGCATTTGGATGAAGAGAAAATGACAGTCAAAGTAGAACCAATGGTAACAGTTGGTGAAATAACGAATCATCTAATCCCACGTGGTTACACGGTAGCTGTAACATTGGAAATTAAAGATGCCACATTAGGAGGTCTTGCTATAGGTACTGGAATGACCACCCATTCTCACAAAGCTGGCCTGTATCAAGAAACCATTGTATCTTATGAGGTACAATAAAAAATTATATTCTTTAATTAATTTAATTAGATAATCCACATTTAATATCGTTTCAGGTAATCCTGGGCGATGGGAGTTTAGTGAAAGCCACCAAAACAGAAAATAAAGATCTTTATGCGACTTTACCATGGTCCCATGGTTCTCTGGGTTTCCTGGTAGCACTTGAACTTCAAATAATAAAGGTTAAGCCCTACGTGAAATTGACCTATACACCAGTAATAGGTCAAAAGAATTATTGTCAAGCTGTAAGAGACGCTTCAGGAGCAAATGGCGAGAAGGAGGATATATCAGATTTTGTCGAATTGACAATATTCAGTAAAACACACGCAGTTCTCATGTGTGGTGATTTTTCTGAAAATGATCCAAAACTGTAAGTGTCACTGCTGATATTGCTGATTGAATTGGTTTTATTTATTTCTTCAAATTTTCTTCTTCAGACCAATCAACAGCTGTGCAAGATGGTACAAGCCCTGGTTCTACGAATACACCAGACAATTCTTAGAATCTGGTCCTTATCAGGAATTGATACCATTAAGAGATTATCTACTGAGACACAACAGATCAATATTCTGGGTAGTGCAAGATATGTTACCAGCTGGTAACAAATGGTGGTTTCGTTATCCATTGGGATGGTTATTGCCACCAAAACCTGCTTTTTTAAAATGGACCACGACTCCTGGTGTTCGAGAATATACATTCACAAAACAGGTGAGCTGGTCATATTGTATTATAGGAATGATTGGCGGGAATATTTAAATGCTCTATATTTTTGGCATTCAGGTTTTTCAAGACATAGTTCTACCAATCAGCGAACTCGAAAGACAAGTCGACACGGCTGTGGACCTTTTCCAAACTTTTCCGCTTTTGGTTTATCCTTGTCGTATTTACGCTCGTGGCAAAGGTTCCGGTCAAGTTCCGTCGCCTGACAAGAAGTACTTGGTTTCCGGTACAAACTACGCCATGTACAACGATCTAGGCATTTATGGAGTGCCAGGACAAGTGAAAAGCAAGAAACCGTATGATCCCGTATCGGCCATGAGGAAAATGGAAAAGTTTACGAGGGACGTTGGAGGCTTTAGTTTTCTTTATGCTGATATTTTCATGACCAAAGAAGAATTCGAGGAAATGTTTGATTTGAGTTTGTACGA
Source organism: Calameuta pallipes (assembly GCA_030142375.1). Lineage (NCBI taxonomy): Eukaryota > Metazoa > Arthropoda > Insecta > Hymenoptera > Cephidae > Calameuta > Calameuta pallipes. Next base: position 152,479 of record JARQSW010000606.1, on the reverse strand, counting down.
GAAGGTGAGAAAGTTGTACAAGGCTGATAACGCCTTTCCACACTTGTACGACAAAGTTAAACCGGAAATCGACGTGTTCAAGTTCGGACATGCTGACTGGAATAATAAAAAATTAAAGTAACATTGAAAAAAAGAACTGACAGCGTTAATTGTGTATTTAAAAAATAATGATGATTAACAACTTATGTCGATGCTCTTATATAAATACAAGTAATCTGTGTGATTTTGTCAAAAAAATTCTATAAGATACTTAGTCATCAGTCAAGTCGCTTCCTTCCTTCGTTATTTGCCTGTCGGGAATTTTCAAAGTGTATTGCGTCGTCGGAATAAAATCCGTACGCCATTATACTCGTGTCAGAGGAGTGGACGCAATTACAGCGAGCAATTACAGTATGGTCCGTCACAGATTGCTACGAGATAATTGCCGTTACGGTCAACTCTGACAAGAATAGGAAGCGCAAAAAAAATAGTATAAGTTTCGCATCTTCTCAGTTGATAAACAAACTCTTATTACTTTTCAGAATTGAAATTGAAAAGGGAGCATTTTTGGAAAAGGAAAATCAAAAAATCACTTCCTAATATTTTTCTACGAATTTAAAATTTACCGTCGCATTCGAATCATCTTAAATCCGTGTTAGCATTGTTGTTCTGCGTATATCCGGCTTACTCGAGGTCTTCCTGGACAAAGGAAGTAATCACCGATGAAAAAAAAAGTCTTAGAAAATTATCCATTGTCACATAGCATACATCTTACACAATTGCAATCGTTAATGTTAAAGATTTTGGCGTGTGCCATGATGTGCTAGGATGTCACGCTTCACGCACCGACGAAGCCTGTCCCTTCCTCTTTCACTCAGTATGCATTCACAGAAAACTGTAACGCGCGTGATTCAGTTTGTTCTTGTATTTCGAAACGGGACGAGTTCGTCTTTCATGAGGAACACGAAGATACAGATAATTGATATACAGTGGGCGAACAACATAGTGGAATTGGTTGTGCGATTAAAATTATATAAAAAATGAAATATAACATATAAACTGAAAATTTGTGAAACTGCCAATTTTTGGGCTGGATTTTTTGGGGAATTTTTGTAAAATCATTCAGCAAGCAAGCTTCAGGCGTATGTTTTGGTTTTGTACTGTGGATTTACAGAAATTTTGCAAATAATGCAATAAAAGATGGAAATATGCGCGAAAATGTAATTTCGTGGTGTTTTAAGTAAAGTTCGATCTGCTATTTTTTTTTAATACTTAAATAGAATGTTCGCTGATGCGTTCATTAACTGTTAGACAGTTTCCTGTTTTCGGTCATGCGTCGATCAACTGAGTATTTCAGACTAACTGTACTGGTTCTAACGAAGTAGCGTTGATAATTGTATCCCTTAGTGAAATTGTCATTTCCTATTTTTTAGTAATTTTTTTACGGCATAAATAGAAAAAATCTGTGTCAAAATAAAAAAGAATTATAAAGATGAGGGAGAGTTCAGTAATCACTCTTGCAATATTACCAATTGCATCTTTCCTAATAGGATGTCATGCACGATACTTGGAGGTAAGAGAATGATTTAATTTTTTTTTTTCTGAAAATTCACTTTCTTCGGTACACGAAGGACTAAATTGTTTCTAGTAAAATAAAAATAACGGTGTTTCGTAGTAGATAATACAGTTTGATACACGATTCCATTCTCAGACATGCTTGGCAAAACTTTCATTGTTCTGTATAGTGGGTTAGGCCCAACGAATAGCATTTAAAATTCTAATTATTTCCTCTTTATACACTGCACATACATAATATGTAGGCTAGTGAGAACATGGGATAAGTTTGATTATTTTTTGCAATTAATTGAAAATTTTATATTCCTGTCTTCTTCATAGGGGCTCAATGTCAATCTAGGGGAAGCTCTTCAATTTTTACGTGAATACGATAGGGAAGCATCTATCATGTGTAATGCAGTGACTAGTGCACAATGGAATTTTGCAACTAATATCACTGACTTGAATCGTCGAAAAATGGTAAATAAATTAAGGTTCTCCAAGACGATTGTTGTTGCATAACATAATTATTGACAGTTGGAGGAGCAAACTCGAAAAATGAAATTTGACAGAGCATCCTGGCGCAAAGCTGTTAGCTTTGCTTGGAGTCGAGTTCCTGATCCGTTAACTAGGAGACAACTTAAAATGATAGCTGTACGAGGAAAAAGTTCTTTAACCGATGATAAATTTAATGAGGTAATTTTTTTACACTTTTTTAAATTCTATAAGGATGCACTGAAAGTCTAGTAACCATTTTTTATTGACAGATACATCACTTGATAGCAGAAATGAAAGAATTGTATACTAGAACCAGATTATGTCCATACAACAAAATGGGTAGTACTTGCAACTTCAGTTTGGATAATGGTAAATATAATTAACGGTAAATATGCTAAGCATCGAACTGTTACTGAACGAATAACTGATTTATAGAAGTCAGTAAAATCATGGCACAATCCAAAAATTATGATGAACTGCTGTATTATTGGAGATCTTGGCACGAAGCTGTTGGGCCGCCATTAAAAAATAAATATATGAGATACGTTCAACTGGCTAATCAAGCAGCACGTTTAAACGGTATAATTAGTTATAAAAGTTATATTTTTCATATAATTTGTATATATTCTGGATACAGTTTTTTGTTACAGGATTTGCTGATGCTGGAGATCAGATGAGAGAAGCTTTTGAAGATGATTATTTTCAACAAAACATAGCTGAGGCTATTTCGGCTATTATGCCATTGTACAAGAATTTATTTAGTTATGTACGAACTAAACTTATTGAACGTTATGGCGATAAGATTAGAAGGGATGGTCCATTACCGGCTCATATACTAGGAAATATGTGGGCACAAAATTGGGAAGGGATTTATGATATCGTACAGCCTTTTCCTGCTGCCCGAAAGTTAGACTTTACTTTAGATATGATGCTGGAAGGATACACGCCATTAAGGTAGGATTTCTAATAATGAAATTACTCTCTGAGTAATAATTCAATATTCATAGGATGTTTCAGGATGCACAGAAATTCTTTACTTCTATGGGAATGAAGCCTATGCCACCAGAGTTTTGGAGATACTCTATTTTTGAAAAACCTATTGACAGAGAGATCAAATGTACAGCCAGTGCTTGGGATTTTTGTAATAGAATTGATTACAGGTATCTACAATCTGATACCTTCTTCTTTAAAATTTCATATTAATCTTAAACTTGTATACTTACACTTTTAGAATTAAACAGTGCACCAAAGTTACGATGGAGGATTTCTTATCCACTCATCATGAAATGTCACACTTGCAATATTATTTACAATATAAAGATCAGCCATTATTGTTTCGACAAGAAGCTTTACCAGGTTCATATTTTGAAATCTACCTGTCAAATAGTTTATTATATATAGTATAATATTTTGTGTATTTGAAAATTAGGTTTTCATGAAGCAGTCAGTGACGCTATAGGTTTATCAGTTTTTACACCTAAGCATCTGCATGAAATTGGGCTTTATAATAATTCCACAGATGATTACGAGATGAATATTAATTTTCTAATGCTAATGGCTCTGCAAAAAGTAACTTATATGCCCTTTGCTTACATAGTAGATCAGGTAAGCTTGAAGAACGTTAGAGATGAATCTGAAATTTTCTATAATTTAATTATAATTAACATCTCAGTGGAGATGGAGGGTTTTCAGTGATGGTGTAGCAGATATGACAACGAGATGGTGGGAATTAAGATTGCAATATCAGGGAATAGTACCCCCAATATCAAGATCAGAAAGAGATTTTGATCCAGCATCCAAGTATCATGTCCCAGCCGACATACCTTATGTTAAGTAAGTAAAACAGGAAGAAAATCTTTTACATAAAATTGCTAAAAATTCTTCGCGTTCTATTTTACAGATATTTCGTCGGTGTTGTAATGCAATTTCAATTATACGAATCCTTGTGTGAAATTTCCGGCCATGTTGGCGAATTACATACGTGCGACATTTACAACTCAAGAGAAGCAGGAAGATTACTCTCGTGCGTATTTAATTGTAGGAAAATTAAATTCATAAATATAAAAATTATATAAGATAATTGTTATCTACAGTGACGTCTTGTCAGTGGGTGCTTCGAGAAACTGGAAGGACGTTATTAGAGAATTAACTAGAGGCAAAACAAACCGGATAGACGCAGGCGCAATGTTAAGATATTTTGAACCACTAAATGTATGGCTCAAGAGACAAAATCAAATGGAGCCTGCTATTGGATGGATCACTAATCATGAAGATACAGGTTTGTATAGATCAGAATATAATAAATGAATATTTAAAACAATACCTTGTTCAAGAGTCAAAGTGTACTTTATAATCTTAGAAATTCTTACTTCTGTTTCAGCCCTATTTGCCCATTGGTATAAAAGCACAGGCACCACTAAGATTTTCGATTTAACTGTTACATTATTATTAATTATACCTTATTGTTTAATTTATTAGGAAGAATTATAATTTAAGTTTTTTCACAAAGACTTGTATATATAACTTGCAGTTCTTAAGATTAGTGTTACTTGTACATACTTAAGATTGAAACGATTAATCGAGCGTATTTATTAAAGTTGAGTATCACTCTAATTAAATAATAAAGTTCAAAGTATTATTCAAGTGTGTAATAAACAGTTAGAGAAATGAAATAATAACAATTATCTACGAAAGGTATTACGTGAAATGAAAAATTACGAACCTCAAAACAAAGCAAGCTGCAGAATTTTCTTCAAACTAAACAAGGATCTCCAATATTCGTTTGGTAACATGCCAGAGTAGCTACATTTTGAGAAGGTACTTCTCGACCAATTTGATCTCCATTTACGTTTACGCAAAATGATTCATTTCGTCGCCATTGCCAAGCCTCAAAATTTCCAAAATCACAACAACTGGGTAATTCCACCACTCCTGCTTGTTTCAATAACCAGCGAGTTCTTGCACAATCTAAGAATATATAACGGTTAAATATTTGAATTGGAATCACATGAATTATAATATTTATATAGAAACATACTACAATCCATTATATCAGCTGCTGTTGAATTTGTAAATGCTTCATAAGATTCTATTTGATTTCCAGACGGATCGACACAAATTTTCCTACAATTCAAAAGTATGTTACATACAAGGATAGCGGGAATATTTGATATTTCTATATTTACTTAGAACCAGAAATTTGAACTCTAGCATATCTTCCATCTGGTTGACAAGATGGTAGTGCAAGACCATGATCAGTATTGCCTTCTGCAACATAACTGTCAATTGCAGCCGAAATTGTATTGTACTGTTCCTCGCAGTCTGTGTCATACGTTCCATTTCTATGTATTGTTGGGTCAACTATAAAAAACGTTGTCCACAAAACATGTCACTGTGACTCTCTAGTTTGAATAAACTGCAGTTTTACTATAATCTGTTGATTGAGAGTACTCACAACAAGTTGGACTGCCTTCTGCAAGTTCCAGTACTGTGGCAATAGATACATCAATTCTAGGAGACCCAGTCAAAGAATTGACACATAAACAAGTACCATTAGGTCCATTCATGCATTGTAATGGATCAAAAAGTCCATTACTGAGGCATCTAGCCATATGGATTCTATAATTTGGATCCAAAGTGTTTTGAGCTTTCCAGGCATTCAATGAGCATTCTGTAAAAAATTTCAAATTGTAACGTGAACTGTGATAAATCATTAGTTAATTTACCAAATTACCACACGTCATTTGTTTCACATCCCATGGATTTTTATATGGAATTTCTCCAAATATTCTATCACCATATGGTGAGACGCAGTAGCATCTATAAAAATCGGTTTATTATTATCATAAATGTAATGGTGTGAATTATTATCTTACATGGATCCAGGAATGCAATGTGCTGATATGAAATCTCCTTCGCCATCACAAAGTGGACGAACTTCCATACTGCCCAAAGTTCCATTTGCTGAACGCTCATCATATTCATTTTGAGCATGAGTGCAATGACTAACCACTAAATAAAGTTTGAAACTTTTATGTTTATTTATTGCATCTTATAATTATTTAAATATTTACATTGTTGGCAAGTAGCTGGATTATTTTCATTGGCAGTACAATATAATCCTAATCCACACATTTCTGCAGGAGGTAACATCCCAGGTAAACCTTCTACACAACTTTCCCCTTCGTTCAGGCTTTGAAGACAATAATCACAGCAATTACAGGCAGCAGGATAGCGAAGATATGTTCCATGATATGTAGAATTCATAGCACGGCATGCTCCATTTAAAGAATTACAACCATAATCGGTAATGTATGACTTTTCAACATAAAATTTAATAAAGCAAATTACATTGATACTAATTAATATAGTCGTTTAATCCAGAACAATAATTTTTGTCCAATAGCATCTAAGTAATGAGATCTGATCTTCACTGTCAAAACAGATTCCTTACCGTGCAATAACTGGTAGTGCATAGTATTTCTGTTTCAGATACTACTCCGATAATCAATGACAAGAAAATAATGATAATATTATAATCCATAGCAGTAACTCTGTATAGATGTTATGGGATATTTAATATTTTTGAGATAAATTATCACGTCAAATACAAATGCGTTACTTGAGGAACTGCTATTGCCACTGATAAGAGAATCTATCTATAATATCAATATATGACAAGATAGCAATCATTGATAAAGGTAAAGCATACACCATTTTGGATTTATAAATCTAGTAAATCATGTAAAGAAAATAAGAGATCACTAATAATATGGAAATGATTTTTATACAAATTAAAAAGAGTATATAATTTTTATTATTGCAAAGGAATGTACTTAAAATACATAATTTTGATTATATACAATTACAATTAAAATAATGTTCTCGTTAAACTATTACACGTGTGCTTAAGTGACACACACGGTTCCCTGATATTTCAGTTTTTCTCCGTGAGACGCTTTCTTCTGAAGTATGAAACTTTGGAACAAATGACGTTTTTTTTAGTACATTTCATTTTAGACGTGTTCTTTATACTATGAAAATGTTTTATTTATAATTAAGTTAAAAAAATCTACTCGTTACAAAGTTACATTGCAATTTATGTCTGACAGAGTATGTGTGACCTATGCGTTGATGTAAAAAATGTGCGACATCAGGAATAAATATAATTGAAGTTTTCTTTTTATCTCTAAATACTGAATAATATTCTATTTATAAATATATTATGCATGTCAATTCTCAAGCTTCTAAATTGTTAAAGAACAAAATTAATAATTTTAAGCTGAACGTCCTCAGAATCATCAATAATAAATCAATATTTTTTCCAAACAATGATCTTGTTATTAGCAGGCATGTCTACCATCTCCACCAATTGTAAACCATTTTCTTTGGCCAATTTTTCCAATTCCTTAACATCTCGCAGACCCCATTCAGGATCTTGAATTTTCAAAGTTTTGTCAAAATTAACATTACTTTCGGGTGTAATTTTTCCATCAATGGCATAAGGACCATAAGTAAACAGTAAGCCATCGGATTTCAAAAGTTTTCCAGAATTTTTAAAAAGTCCAATGGTACCTGCATAAGGCATAATATGCATCATATTTGCATTGTACATATAATCAAAAGTATTTTCTTTGAATGTTCCATTTCCCCAGGTAAAAAAATCTTTTGTGATATCAATTTTAATTGGTGGTTCAATATTAGGCATACCATTAGAATGAGCTGAGATACTTTCAAGTAATTTAACATCGTATTCCGATGGATAAAATGTTACTTGTGGAAAGTGCGGCGCAAAGTATGCGACATGTTGACCGGAACCGGAAGCGATTTCTAAAAAACTTTGATTCGATCCTCTTCGAATGTATTGTCTCAATACAGATAAAATAGGTTCCTTGTTGCGGTCTGCTGCAGGATACACCAGCTTGTGAGCAGCCATAGAACTGGTTCGATTACTACAATGAAATAGAGTCAATAAATACAATTTTGTGTCAATGGAGTACATAACGTTATTGTATACAATGCGTTCTGAATTGTACGAAAACAAAACTTAATATTTCAGTATTTTATCCAGTAATTTAAAAACAGGAGACTGCAATTTTACATGCTTTTGGATTGTAATAATTAGGTTGCAAAATTAAGATTTTAATTTCGAAATATATTTTTGACATTGATGAACATACTGTATTGCAGCTCCCAATAAGGTACAGCCTATCTTCATAGCGAGTCTTTTAATATCTAGAACATTTTTTCAATGTATGAAATGAATAATGCATATTTTTTGGTATTTAATAGATTATCTCACCTATGAGTTGCTGCGCAGTGGATAACATTCATATTCCTTTTGTTAAAGAACTTGGTGAGTCTTTGTCAAATTTGAATAATAATCTGAAAATATATAAGAAATAGGAATTGATGACTATTTGTAAGAAAAATTATTGATAGAGATTAATATTGTGAGAAATATTCTTAGGAAGAAAAAGAAGATACTAAATACATAAGCGCAGACCGAATTCATATTTGGTTTGTTTATACGATATCGGGCGGCACTTACCTATTTGTTTCAGCATTGTATAGTGTATATTATTTATTAAATAAAAGTTGCAAATAACTATTCGGTTATAATAAATTACACGAGGTTTCTCATTACAACTAGTAATTATACAGTGCCGTATTTTAATTACTACTTTTCTCTAGCTTTCCTTTTCCTTTGGTAGATTTTTCAACGATTTTCTTGGATTTTGTAGAACTTGGTAGATATACAGAATGTCCAGTCTTTTTTAGATGTTCAAAAAGTTTGTTTTTACTGGAAAATTCTGTTTTACACGTTACACAACAATGTTCCACATCTCGGATTTCTTCTATATTGGTGTCCTTTTTATTCTTCTCTAATTTTCCTTTATTTTCTCCAGAATTTTTCTGTGCCCTTCTTGCTTCCTTTGCTTTCTTCCCTTTGCTCTTTCCCAAAATGATTCCATCAGTATGAAAATTTTCAGAAGCTCTATTGTCATCATCATTTGCTTTAAAGTTTTCATGAACTTTTTCATCATCCTCATCCTCATCTTGTATATCTTCAATTTTTTCTACTGACTTTTCTTGATCGCTTTGCTTAATTCTATCCAAAGCCACCTTTCGTTGCTGTTGTTTTTTTCGCTGTTTCTTTGATAAACCCATATCCAAATCAGCTAAGTCTTGTTCTTCATCGGTATCATGTTCGACAACTGGTTTTTGTATATTTTTACCCTTCTTTTTCTTTTGCTTTTTAGATTTCTTAGCATATTCCTCGTCTTCCTCATCCGACAGTAGTTCTTCATCAGAATCCCCTTCACTCTTTCCATTTAATGATTTCTTCAATTTAGGATTTGCTAATACAGGATCTGCGATTTCAGTTTGTTCCATTTTTACATCAGAGTCTGGATCAGACACTTTCTCTTCATCAGACGTAACGATATCATCATTATTAGATGGTTCATTTTGAGGATACATTAGAAAATCAGGAATTCCATGATCTGTTGCCAGTTTAACACCTTGGGCTTTCAGGTCATCCATAGCTTTTTTCTTTGATTCAGATTTTGAATCTGAGTCATGTTCTTCAGAATCACTTTGGAATTCTTCATCATTCTTCAACATGGAGGACTTCATGGCAGCCAAGTTCTCTTTGTGCTTTTTTGAATTCTCATGATTTGTGAAAGCCTTGTGAGTCTTAAAGATTTTATTACATGCAACACAATACAAAGTATTTGTATCCTCAATTTCATCATCATTCTCAATATCACCATCCGAAGAAAGCTCCTCACCAAACTCAGCAGCTAGATTTGCCTCGATAGCTTTTAGTTCTGTTTCAATATTGGAAAATGTTGACCACTCGGAGACTAAGGAATTTTTTATTTGTTTCTGTCTTTCCAGTAGCTGCTGTCGTTTTCGATCCTGGGCCTTCTTAGCATTCTCTTTAGCTTTTTCTGCAAGCCTTTGAGCATGCGCTTGTACTCGTTTGTCACGTTTGCGTACAAATGCTACGAGGTTCCTTACTTGCTCGTTTCTTTCACGTTTAGCTTTATCACGTACTTTCTTGTTTTCCTTCTCGACAAGTCTTAAAACTCTTCTATTTGGAGTATCTCGAATGTCATATGGATCTAGCCAAGCAAAGGAACGTTTAGTACTGTAACTTTGCCAATAGCTATAGAACTGATGAACTACATCTTCGTAAGAACTCGTAGAATTCCCAAATCCTGGCACTTCCTCATCTGAATCTCCTTCCTTAGAAAACTCAGCATCTTCCGCTGCTAGTTTTTCAAATACTGTTCTGTAAACTGTGTAGAAACCCTTGTCATCATCACCATATCCTTTGAAGCATCCAGAAGAAAAGTATTGGAACAAATCTATTGAGTCATCCTTATAATTATCATCAATCCCTCCTTTCAAAATTGCATCACGATGGTTGTCATACCATGCCCGTTCATGTGGATCACTTAAGACTTCCCATGCTTGTTGTACCAATTGGAACTGTTCCTTGGCTTCATCAGGATTATTGAGATTTTTGTCAGGATGCCATCTGAGGGCTAATTTTCTATAAGACTTCTTAATGTCATCTTCTGTAGCATTACGAGCTACACCTAGCACCTCATAGTGACATTTCATCGTACTGAATGAAAGTGGAGCACTAATATACTTGTTTAGGATTCTATTCTTTAGAAATTATACATTGCACAATAAATATATCCCTGTCATAACTCTGTACTTAAACGATTAACTTATTAATATAGTCACATATTTAAAGATGTTGTATTATGCAACAAAAATACGATAAAGGAAGGATACAGATAGTTCGTTGCTTTTACTGTACAATATTACATGTACGCAGCCCCAGAGTTTTGTCAAAGATAAAACAACGTAAAATGCACAGTACGTTGTATTATCTGTTTAGGTTATGAAAAATTAATATACTTTAACAACTAACAGCACGATCAGTTTCTTTTGCAAAAATATCGAAGGTGATCACTGACAGCTTTAATAATGCCACAGAAGCGATGTATAATTATAAATACAAATAATTGTGCAACAAACGTGCACGTAAAGTTTGTGCTTACCGCAATGTTCGATTGCAGCGCCACGTACCGCACAGAATGTTATTCGAAAGTTGTACATTGCGTAGAACTTTGCACATTATACATACCGCTGATGCAGCATATTCATGTATATTCACAATTGCACAGATAGTGATTTCAGCAGATATCACTAATTAATATCTATCTGTACAATTTTCTACAAGTATTTTATACGTGTGACTTAGGAGATACAAAATGGCTTTTATTATAGGCTCAAGTCGCTATTTCGAATGCATTTTGTGCAGTGCTTGATGCGCATTCGTCAAAGAAAACAGCTGATTGCCTACTTCACTCCAACATGGCTGCAGGTATAAGAGCGTAGTGAAAACTAAAAGATTTTCCTGAAAATTCGGCAGATCTAGCCTACGAAACAGTCGCCGTAGCCGCTCACCGGTCAAGGTAAGGATCTTATATGTAACAAGCTTGAACATACGTTACATAGGAATAGCAATTTGTAAGAACAATATCGAATACTTTGCTGACTGAGTCTGTCAGTGACATGTCGAGTGATATAGCAGACGCTTTTATTAAATTGATTTTAATCATTTTTTTCACATTTTTATTAATTTTTAATTAATGTGCATTATACGAACACAAGAAATCCCTATGATCTCTAATTCCTAATCAATGTCTCGGACGGTCATACTTCGAATTGCGAAATATTTGTTCCTTTATATCATTTCATTGACAGTTCTTTCTGTCGCTGCTATTCTCAATTACGATTAATTTATGGTTCTGTTAACTTTATCTTTCTGTCGAGTCTAACCCAATTAATTGTCGGACTAAACAAATTTTACTCAAATGTATTTACTCAGGTCTTTTAGATAATACGTGACCATCTTTTTATCATATAATGGTTTTCACTGTCGCGATATTTGTAAAATAAGATATTTCTTATTTATTGCAAGATTTATCGTTGAGGCGTACAATTTTATCCTGCATATATCAGGTCAATTTTATTTAAATTGATTTCCAAGGTCTTTAAGTTCTTAACAAGTGTGTTGATTGTCTATACATTGCAATTGTAATAATTTCCATTCTCTGTATTATGTGTGACACTTAATTTTATACCTGTGCATGTGCCTGGAACATGTGATCTGCTTTGTACTACTCTCTATTTATATTTCGTTCACAAGAATGTTAAAATACAGAGAAACGTTATAGTTGTGGTTACTTATCTATATACTATTTAGCACAGTGGAATGTTATTGATGATCCCATTATTGTCCAAGTTAAAAATATAATCATATAAACATTATCGTTATACCAATAAACAGCTGTCTAATGTTTATGCGTATCAGATCTAATTTTGGTACATAGTTTACAACATAAAACCTCATTAGCCATCTTGCCTTTGCCTTTATCTGACAAATAAGCCAATTTGATAAAAGATAGTGTCTATTCTGCTCTTTAGATAAAATTGCACAACACTAGCATTCTGTGTATCTGTACTTAACTATATTTTTATTTAGTTATATCAATAATTGAAGATGATCAAACTGATCATAAAATGTGAGTAAAATATCTTATGGGTAAATTATTGTAAATTGTACTACTTCAGTTCATTTATTTAATTAAAACAATAGTACAATTTCATATTAAGCTTTATTAGAATGACTAGGAGGCAGACTTACTAATTTGCAGTGTCAAGTAATTTAGGGGAATTTAAAATTTAATGAATAAGTCTAGCAAAGTATTAAGATTACTAATGATAATATTAATATCATGTTTTCACACACAATTATCTATCATTTGTATTGCATGTTATCTGAATATATAACCAACTACATGCTACATGCAAGAATTAAGTTACTTAATAACATCTAGGCACAACACAGAAAATCTTTTCTTAATAATTTTAGATTGATCAAAAATGACGGTTGGCACCAGTTTAGTAGTACCCATAGTGCTGTGGGGCCGAATAGCACCCACTCACTGCATCTCCTGTATTTATCTGTCCCGTGATCAGAAGACTTTAGTGACAGGATGCTACGATGGACAGATCTGCTTATGGCAGGTGGATCCAGAAACATTAAAGGTAATATCAGTTTTTTAAATTGTTTTCTAAATAACAAGCTCTATTTATGTCAAAAGCTGATAAGAATATTTTCTCTCTAGATGACTCCAAGGTGTTTACTTGTTGGACACACCGCACCTATAATGTGCCTTAGTCGTGCCAGTGTGATCATGGAGCAGAATTATATTGTTAGCAGTAGTGAAAGTGGCGAAATGTGCACCTGGGATCTAGTCGATGGAAAATGCAGAGAGGCTGTCAAACTGAATAACATTCATACCCAGATGTTGCCCTATGTATCTGCTGGTGGCGAGAATGTCAGACTATTCTGTTCTGGGTATGCTACATGTTCCGATAGATAAAAAACATTGATTCCAACTGTATCAATTATTTGATAATACTTCATTATTACTATACTTTAGCTACTATCCGGAAGTTCTAGTTATGGATCCGTTCAGTCTCGAAGTGCTTTTTACACTGAGTTCAAGAGTCAATCCTGACTGGATCAGCGCCCTTCACGTGCTACGGCCGGCCAAACGGAAAGGTCGGTTCTACGTGCACACAAGTTAGTTACACTCCATCACACATACGCTTTCTTACCTTTAATCGATACATTCTTATCCAATACCCTCCTGTATATTGATTTCATTTGATTTCGTTTAAAAAGGCTATCTGCTAATCTGTTTATAATTGAGTTTGATTTTTTTTTGGGCAAGCGTTTTACGTATTCGTAGTTGATGGACAAGTGTTTTCTCGATCTGATATTTTCTTGCTGATATACTCATACTTATATTTTTTTATTGGTACCAATCTACCAGATGGTATATCTTTAGAGAGAAGCGTCAGACCGAGATGTGTGAAATTTATTGTTAATTTTTAAAATAAATTTACGCTTATTTTCTCTCCTTACCTGGGATTTTATTTTTCGCTGAAACATAAGGTTCAATGTAAAAAGCAAAAAATTGGCGCTTTAATTACAAGAGTCCACTGATAGTCTAACATTCTGTAATTACTGCAATTGGATAGTTCAACGTCTCTTCAGACTAGCTCTTACAATTGTCTTCTAAAGGCAATCCAGAACTTCGGGCATAATCGACGTTGAGGTGGTGGCTTGAGATATTAATATTTTAATAAAAATTAAATTGTTGCAGCATGTAATTTGAAAAATGAGAAGGCTCATTCTAGCCTGCTGGTAGTTAAAACTGGGTTGCTATAATGTATCATTTAGATTTACCTTCTGAATCACAATTGATTCTCTTCTCATTTATCTTTTTCCTTCTCTTCCTTATCTTCAACCTTTTTCTTTATTTTCACTACATACTCATAATATCTTTTGGGTAGAGTTTAACATTATTTACTGACCAATGATCTTCTATACTTCCGTAACAATTTCAATACAAGTTTCCCATGTTTGGTTTCTATCATGCATTTGGATTCTATTATTCATGCGCTCAAATTCCATACGCTATTCATTTATCACTCGCAATTCGCTCTTACCAGTATACTGTCTGTCGTAAGTATGGATACACAATTTATTGTATTCAAAGATTCAAAAGTAGAAAGAAATGTGTTTAGTCGTTGCTACAGTCAAACCGCGAGATTAATTTCACCTTGAGGGGCCATCATCTAGTGGCTTATAGCCTAAATAAATCCCCTGAATCTGGAACTGATGTCGCGACTCGACTTTGTCCTGATGTGTTAGTTTTAGTAGTACGTAAATTTGATAATTGTAGTTTCTTTGTGTATTTAGAATATTGTTCTTATACTGTTTACTCCTTATTCTAAATTATACAATGCTTCATGCATTACTCATAAAAATATTTATGTCTAACAGTAGTCTCTGCCTACAGTCTATAATATAGTAACATTTTTATTAGACTTGTGGTATTCTCCTCTTACTGTGAGACACCGTGCTAGTCTAGATTTCTTAATTCATATGTCATTTGAATAACATTGATAAGTTATTCAAACCAGTTCCATCTGTAATGCTGTTTCTCGAACAGATTAGATTTATTTTTATTCATTGATAGGACAGTTGACACTATTCATGGCTGATCAAGCATGGTATCTAGCTTGAATAATACTTACGCAATCATTTTGAAGATGAGATTCTCAAAACTCAAAATGAATATTTCTTTTTTGCATGTACTATTAAATTATACAAGATTTAAACAGCTAACATTAGTCTCTAACAGTCAGTCTGTCAGTCTGCAGAAAGAATTAACAGCATGTTACAATTGTGTCACTACGACTAACATCAAGTACAATTCAATTAATGTGCGCTTGCGGATTGCGAAAAATGTTGCGCGACTAATTAAGCGTGACTCCATCGCCAATTAAATCCTGGAATTCGGCGTGGCTAAGAGCAGTGCGCAAAAACCCTTAATAATTGGAAATCCATCCCAGTCAACCTGTAGTCTATTTGGAATCTTGTTTTATCGAACTGTTCAGAATGCGCATATCTTTATCGTAGATTAATTTGATTTATTAATCGAGTATTCTCGACTTCCCCGTGTCGTGAACTTCTCGACAGTGTTAATTCTTGTTCGCCACGTTTCAAAGTTGCTTTGAATGTCTCCCGATGCTTTCTCTATTTACAATATTTGCCTTTCTATGCAACAACTAATTCGCTTCCTTTAAAGACGACGTGGTGCTCGCCCTTACGACTACTGGTACCGTCAAAGTCTGGACACTCCTCGGTCACGAGAACAGGAACAGCGAACCACTGTACGAACACGAGAGCAAGCAGATACGATGCCTCAATGCCTTAGCCATGACCTGCTGTCCTTATAATCAACGTACGGTGCTCATAGTCTGCTCCAAGTATTGGCAGGTTTGTTAAGAAAATTATTTAAGGATTTCCTTTCGTCGCTTCATGAAAACTAATACTGATATTTTTTTTTTTTAAAGATATTCGATGCTGGAGATTTTTCGGTATTATGCTCTGTCACTGCGCCACGTGGAGAACGCTGGATGGCTGGAGACTTCCTGACGGCTGATAGGGTTATCGTCTGGAGCGACGAGGGACACGGTTACCTTTACAAATTGCCGGCCAAGTATGTCAATTTTATACCCTTGTCGATTTTACGATGTCATAATGTTCTTAGAACTTGTAGGGTTTACGTAAATTCCAAAGATACAACTTTGACATAGGTTTTCCATTTTATGAGAACATTGAGATGTAGAAATTTGCCGGTTTACAAATGATTTTTTTAATGATTTCATTATTTCTCTTTATTCCTTTTAGGACTCTGGTACATCTTGAAAGGTAGCTTCATTCTTGTAGAAATACTAAACCGTGTTAAAACGATGAATATTACCTTGAAGAATATTCCTCTTTTTTTCTGGTATTTAACACTAAACCTACCGACAATTTTTAATAAACGTATTTTTGGCTTTAAAACGGTCAAATGACCGCTCGGTGGTAGGTTTAGCGTTAAAGTAATTTTTTTACTGTAAGAGTCATTCATCTTTTTAACACTACTTTTTAAACTCGAATAGAATCATTTACTGATCATATTACTATAATACCAGATCCTTACAGTTTAATCTTGACTTGACTGGACTAACACGATTTTCTTGTGAGTTTTTATGGGAGTTGTTAACAAACCAATTTAACGCAAGGTTGCGGCTAGCCTGACAGGGAGAGAATTGGTGATAGTACATTGAGTTTTCCTTTACCTTTTTACTCAAAAAGCACCAAAACCTAATTGGTTCAGCACGTTGGGAAAACTTGTCAGAATTGAGTTGCAAATTAATCATTTATTTACGTGGGTTTCCTTTAAGAAAAATTTGATTAACATTCTTTACTTTATCTTGGCTTATCATATAAAAAGATATAGCCATAACAAATTTTTGATCAGTTCCACAATTGGGGACGGAAATAATCTCGTTAGACAGTTTCAAAACTGTGTCCCACTAAAATCAATTCCATCATTAGAATTTCATTAGTTTAGCATACAATTTTACGCAAGTCTAAATCCGGTTCCCATACACGTACGTATGGGGATCGAATTTTAATTTTGAAAATATAGCCGCTCGGTAGAAGCACTTGCTGGCAATGCACTTGTTTATTTATTTCTATATCTGTCAATTGTCATAGGTACATTCATCAAGTCTTTGGTCACAGCTCAATTCCACGTAAAATCCAAGACACTTTAAAGATCAATCGTTGCAGTCAAAATGATTACCGAACTCCCTTGTCTGTCATTTAATGAATTGTTTTTCTGACAGACGATAACAGCATTCGCATAAAACGATGGCCAAAGACGATTCATCATTAGTCATCACTAAACACGAAATTGTTTTCGGCAATCAATATCTTGTATCTACATGTAATGTCAATTAATTGAATGACCCCGATTACAGTCAGCGTGAGTTGTACGTGAGCTTGCAAGGAACGCACAAATGCATCAAAACTGCATAAAGAACTGTACCGATGTTATATAACCTACGTACCGATAATCCCAATCATCGAGAACCATCTTCGTATACTTCATCTCATAAGATCATCAAGCGTCGACGAAGAATTAATTACTTCTAGCGAAATCCAGAAATCATTGTATCTTTAAGTAATGTGAACTGACTGACGCAATCGTCCATTACGTATATCGCGGAGCGTCTCGCGCGATTAAATATAATTTTAACTTCTTAATATACAATGATTTCTTCTTCTGTCCTAAGACGAGAAAAGTCATGTACCGATTAACGCATTGATCTGTTTTTACGGTGACGTGTCTCTTTCCACGTAACATTACTTCTACCACACTCTACGGGGGACTTGGTCTGTTCTAGCAAGCTGAAGGGCAAGGCTCTCAGCAGGTAACCCCACATTACCTCTTACGTAATATAATTTTCATGGTCAATCTTACTCTCTGTCTCTGTCTCTCTTCATATATATATATATACATATATACTGTTTGGTTACTTTTTATTTCTATATTTTCATTCTCTTTAATAATACGTCACATCTTGTCTCTTGGTTTGAGTCTATAATTATGGACTGCACAGTAGAACGTGTGATATACACTCAGCCTGGTATTTAGAATTAAATGATAAAAAAATTCTCCATACTTGTAAAATATGATTGGTTTGCGTTAATTAATTGTTTATAATCAATTAGAATTTTCAACAGTATATGCAGTAGCATAAATCTTTGTTTGATTGACGTTATTATTGGTTTGTCGTACTATTAATATGGTTTATAATTATGGACTGATCAGTATTATTGTTCTGGTCGTACATTGCACAATTTTTTGGGGCTTACGGTTAACAGACTTTCATTTACTCTATTTTCTTTATGAGTTATTGTTTTATTACTGACCTGCGACACGAGTAACATATACACAATGCAAGACTGGTTATGGTCTCGTTAATTGTATGATGATCAATCGTGGAACCTGAGACCGCTCCGCTTAAACTGGTCGCTTTTCGATATATAAGACGGTCAAAAGATATCGCACATCATTTCACAGCACGACCATCATCGTCCTTACTTTATTTGTCGCTTTGGCTGCTTCGCACGCATCGACTGATCAATAACACCATTAAAAGTATGACGTGACTGTTGACCATTTTAATTGATCGCTTGAAATAACATATCTTTACATATCTAGTATACAAGTTATCGTTGTTAACTGTGAAGTGCTTCGTGTTATATCCTTATGTAAAATAATAACTTCACTAATGATAAGGTAGCGTCGAGCAAATTAATATAGTATTTATTTAAAAAATCTAACATTATAAATAATCCTTCGACGCTTCCCAATATCAAATACCGCAATTCAGTGTCATACTAATAACGATGCATTATCAATGCAATTACAATTGCAATTGTAACTCATAACTTGTTAAATAGTGTGTCCAGGCTTTTTGCGTGGGTTTAATGTTAAGGTAACCACACGCTAATAATTCATGGAATGGAATGATAAGAATTTTTAGAGGAATGCTAGAGCTCGAAATAATTCCATGAGTTACTAGTTAGTATGCTTTTTTTTTTTTAAAGAAAAGGCGTCAAGAGTTTTGAATGATAATTAATGACCAATTGTTTCTGTACGACCCTATAGTAGCGTAGCGGACAACAAAGAATTTCACACAGCAGCAGCGGATTCCGATCAACCTTACCTGTACTGCACATTGACACAACCAGGAGACAAGGTAGAGTTCACAGGAATAGTAATATGGAATGCCAAAGTTGACTGTACTTTTTTCAGCCCCTGTCGTGTCCCCCGGCGATGCGACTGGTGACCGTACAACGACAAGGTAAAACCTTGAAGTACTTGCTACGAGGTGACAGCGAAGGCGTCGTCCTCCTCTGGACAGTTCCTGATGCCGGTATTCAGCAGCCATCCCAGACTGATCAGAATGACGGATCATTACCTGTTAGATTGCCGCCTACGGTGAAGACTAGCTTGACGGAAGCCTGGGAAGCTATGAAACCATCACCAGTTGGCATCCTGGACCAGTTGGATACTGACGAGAGTCATAGAATTAAATTGACTTCCAGTATTTATTTGCCACAACAGAGTAGACTCGTTGTTGGACGCGAGGATGGCAGTATTATCATAGTTCCAGCTACACAGACTGTTATGCTTCAGTTACTTCATGGAAATCATCAGCAATATGATGGTAAGATTGTAATTTTTATAGTCAATTAGGTTAGTTTGTTGTATTTATATTGTTACTTGTAGATTGGCCACCGCATCAAGTTCTACTTGGACATTCAGGACGCGTTAATTGTCTTCTGTATCCTCATGGTGCTGCACCTCGTTATGATAGGACTCACCTGGTTTCCGGTTCTGTAGACTTTGCAGTATGCTTGTGGGATTTGTATGCTGGGACTTTGATCCATAGATTTTGTGTTCACGCTGGCGAGATCACGCAGCTCTTGGTCCCACCAGATAACTGCAGTGTACAATTTGTCTATTATTATTGACGATAATTTTTTTATGTGATTTGTTTGATTTCTTCATTTTATTACTCTTTCACTTTATAGCCTAGGATACAGAAGTGTGTCTGCAGCGTCGCATCCGATCACAGTGTCACTTTACTGTCTCTGGCTGAGAGAAAGTGCGTCGTTTTAGCTTCCAGACACTTGTTCCCAGTTGTGACGATAAAGTGGAGACCACTCGATGACTTCATGATAGTCGGTTGTTCCGACGGAGCTGTTTACGTATGGCAAATGGAAACTGGTCACTTGGACAGAGTTCTTCACGGTGAATTTATTATTTTATTTTCATTCATTATTAGTGTATTCGTTTAGTTTGACCTCAGGCTCCTTATTTCATTACAGGTATAATTGCTGAGGAAGTTTTGTACGCCTGCGACGAGAACACTATAGCGGCAGCTGGTGGTTCCGCAGCTGGTGGTGAACTAGGTTTGGCCAATCCTGCTGTTCACTTCTTTAGGTATTGCGTAAATTCCAATAATACAAAATAAATATTTTAGAAAATAGGACTGATAATAATATGGGTTTCTTTAGAGGATTGAGGCACCGGAACCTGTCAGCAATTCGTCACGCAACACAAAGAGGTCTACATCAGCTTCAGCAACTACATGGAGGTCACGGCAGCGAGCATGGAAATCAAATAAAAGCAAAAGGAGCGCCACTGATGATTCAAGGATTTAGAAGCAACCCTAAGGATCCAGAAAGTCACATTCTGTTCTTCGACATCGAGGCGCTTATAGGTAAAACAAATCTTTTCAATATTCTACGAAAACCATATGAAGTCATTTTCAGCCAATTAAAAAAAAAAAAAAAATTATTCAGTCCCATATTTGGTTAAAGGCGTTTTGGATTATTCATAAATTATTACGTGGTTGGTATAGTACAATTACTGAGTGACGAGTACGGCTCGATGTCGCCAAGCTCGCTGGAAGCGCAAGGCCTAATTTCGGCCGCGGAGTATCAAAAAGTTGCAGCACTTACACAATCTGCCAGTCCGGATGCTCATAAGAAAATTGCAGGTAAGGATTAAAAAATGGGGCTGGCTCGAGCGAGCAGGAGAAACACTTAATATTATCATATTCATTTATTCTCACGTTGGACACTAAGTTGCCAATAAAAATTGTCCTCGTGTCTCCATTTGTAGACTTTTTCGGTCGCGTCAAGGATAAGGCAGGCGACGTTGAGAGAATTCTGAAGGAGAAGGATCGTCACGGTATCGTGTTTCTTGTTGTGTAACGTTCATCCTTTCTGTTCTATTTTGCAAAATTTTCTTATTTCAGACCATCCCATTCCACTCTAGTCGTACTCCTTTGAAAAGTTTCAATAGGGATTTTCAAAATAGAACTAGCAATCCAATAAACAGTTCAAGAATTAGTAACCGAAAAAGTGATTTGCGTTGTAGAAAATAAATTTATGAAAATCCCTATAACATTCCCAGTCATTCAAAACGCTACAAATCTATTGTCTGTGTCTGTGGCTAAAATAATCTTCAAAAGGAATTGCTATCAGAATTTAAAAATCCTCATATGTATGTTGTTTGCTTATCATAACATCCTCTGTGTATCCTAGCATTTTAATCACCATTTTCTTCTCGTTCTTAATCTGAAAGCCTCTATTAGAGCTTGCTTAAAGGTTTGAATATAGATTGATTAGCTGGCCAAACTATATAGGACGATAAAAACATATATAAAGGGACTCTCTTTCTATAGGTATATTGGCTAAGATGAAGGAGAGTGCGGAAAATGTGCAAACTAAGTTGCAGGCCAAGGCGGAAAGCGTTGGCCTCAAGCCGTCGACTCTTGACGGCAAAGGTTAGCTCTCAGTGCGAATTACGAGTTAGAAATCATTATTCAGAAAAATAATGACGCATGGATTTCCTCTTTACATAGATCTTACATTTTCGCTTTTTAATTTCATGTTACGTATTCGTCATTTTTATTTATGAGGACGGCGATTAGCGAACACTTTTATATTTATAATTTAAGTTCAGCCAGCACGCATTATGTCAAAACACCGCAAGCCTAATGCACATGAAAAATTTTTCGTTTTTATATTAAATCGTGTGTAGTTGCTTTTAAAGCGTCTGTCAAGCCGCTAAAGTTTATAATCGTACAGATATGGTATATCAAGTACGTAAGATTGAACTTTGCGTAACCAATATGGTCGTATAAACTTATTGCGTATGCACCATACTTATCTATCCCGAAGGCTACTTGTATTATATACATATATTTTTTTAATATTATTTTATTCATTCAATAATTTTTCTAGCGCTGCTGTTCGGCAAGCAACTTATTTCATGCATCAGACAAGCACGCATAATTAAGATGTTTATCAATTCTTTTTTTTGCGAAATTCTGCTTTTCTTACATACGCTTGAGTACTAGCAAAATTCTACCACAGAAATATTGACGTGACACTGATGATTGCGTTAGATGATCTGATGTCTTTTGTCAGTGTGATGTTTTTTTATCATTCGAATGAACTTTAGTCATTTCTTTAATGTAACTTTGCTATTTATTTCTCGGCCAAGAGAAGCTTCCACGATTTTATAGTGCAAACTTCTGACAGCTCGAGCACCGCTTGAAGATATTCTAATTTTAATTCATTCTTTGTATTAATTTTTTGTTTATCTAGCACGCTACCATCGTGCGAGCGCACTTTCGTAGTTCCCCACAATGCTAGACTCTTGCCTTTGCCTCTTTGACATCATTGAAATTCTTCCTAGGTGACGGCTGGGGTAATAACGACACTCCCAGGAACAGCTTGAAGAGAAATGGTGCCTTCAGTGAACCAAACGCCACGATGGAAATCGCTCAATTGCTTTTGAGTCTTCTTCACGGCTGGGGAATGGATCCTGACCTGGACAGAGTCTGCGAGGGGAAGTTGGGTCTTCTGAGACCTATGGTACCAGTTTCTTTTGGTGTACTGTCTAAAGGAGGTAGACTGACTAATACGTCACAACTTTATACGACATAGATAAACGATTTTATAAAATTAATTTACGTATAATTTCAAGGATATATGTCTCTGCTACTGCCCACATGGCAAATTCAACTTCAACCCGCTGAAGAACCTGCGACTCAACTTGAGCAACGACTTCCAGTTGAATTAGTCAGGCAAGAACGTCTGACGAGAGCCTTTACTGCCAGAGCACACTGGGAACTCTCTACAACTCTAACTAGCAATCATCTCCTCGCAGTGGTTGCACTAGCTAATACATTAATGTCTATGAACAATGCTACCTTCGTTCCAGAGCAAGAGCGTAATAGAAAGATGCACAGGTACTGTAGTTTTGTCTGTGACAGTTTCTACTTAGAGTGTGGTACTTTATTATTTGAATCATTAATTTCTAGGCCGGGAAATAGAGCCGCGGTAAGCTGGAACAAAGCCGAAGAGGAGAACGAGGAAATTTACACAGTACAGCAGGCACAGATAAAGCAAGGCTGGTCTTTGTTGGCGACACTACACTGTGTCCTACTTCCAGATAAAGTTGCCGCACAAGGAGGAACCAAAACGTTTAAGCGTCCTCAAGTAGAAATGATGGCACGAAGATGGCAGCACCAGTGCCTCGAAGTTCGTGAAGCTGCTCAAGCTCTTCTTCTGGCAGAACTTGGCAGAATGGGTCCCAAAGGTAGAAAAACTTTGGTAGACAGCTGGTCTCAATATTTACCTATGTACAGTACCCTGGAGCCTATAGCACCTCAGCCACAGAATCAAAGTCCACCGCCTGGTAGTCCAGTACCACCTGGTGAAGCACAACCGGAAGAGGAAGATGAGGAGGAAGAACTTGCTGAAGGTAAAGTATCCATTCTGTGTATGTGCTATGCTATAAATATTCTCGAAAATACTTAAAAGTGGATCTTATATCTATAGATGTACCAACAGCCAGGAAACCGTCCAGCGTAGCAGAATTGAAACGGAAACAGACCACGGCGGTTGTCCTGCTGGGTGTTATAGGTGCAGAATTCGGTCAGGATATCGCGACTGTAAATCAGCGACGGGAAAATGACCAGAGAAGAAAGAGCTCCGTAGTAGAAGGTTTTGGAATTGGAAATAATAACCTGGCCAGACATACTAGTATGGCTTTGACTCATCTACTGCAGGCACCTCACTGCACAAAATTACCAATGCATTCAGCTTTGCGCAGAGCCGCCATTGATCTTATTGGTCGAGGATTCACCGTCTGGGAACCTTACCTCGATGTTTCTAAAGTGGGCAAATTTTTGGAATTCACCAAAAAGTATCTAACCTAGAGTATCTAACCTGAACTATTTATAATTTATATTTTTTTATATCTTTAGGTCCTACTTGGTCTTCTGGAAATGTGCTGTGACGCGGATAAATTAGTACCTAGCATGACCTACGGTCTACCTTTGACGCCCCAAGCGGATACATGCAGAACAGCACGTCATGCTTTGACCCTAATCGCGACAGCTAGACCAGCAGCTTTTATCACTACGATGGCGCGCGAAGTCGCGAGATTTAATACGCTACAACAAAACGCACAGACCCTTAACGTCAATCTAGGCGCTAGTGTATTGGCCAGAGCCAAGCCCGAGATACTTCGGATCGTGGAGCAGTTGATAGATAAGATGCAGAGCGAAATGAGCGACTTATTAGTAGAGGTAATTAAAATTTAAAAGAATAATAAATCACGGGAAATATATTTTTCAAATATTACAAATATTTCTTTACAGGTAATGGATATTATTCTTCATTGTTTGGACCCCGGACACCTGAAGACCAAACCCTTGAACGAAGTCTTCCCAGCAGTGTGCAGATTTAATCAGGTAATATAGAAATAAAAGTCTCAATAAAAATCAAATCACATAACGCATTTAATTATTAATTTTCAGGTCAGCCATTGCCCGGCCACACGTAGGATAGCAGTGGGAGGTCGCGGAGGTCAATTGGCACTCTACGAATTACGTGGCAATGTCAAGTGTCAAACAGTGGCGGCTCATCAAGCGCCAGTGACCGCACTAGCTTTTTCTCCGGAGGGAAAGTTCCTTGTCAGCTACTCCTGCTCCGAGAATAAGCTATGTTTCTGGCAGGTAAATATCCAAAATCATCTATGATCCATTATCCAGCATCTCATATGTTTATCCGTAATTATTTATTAATTTCAGCAAACGAGCAGCGGAATGTTTGGCCTTGGAAATTCGCAAACGCGTTGCGTCAAGTCCTACAGCACTGCGCCGATAAATGACGTGACGCGTTTGAATCCAATGCGACTTGCTCGTCTCATCTGGATTAATAATCGCACCGTCACTTTAATGTTGGCCGATGGCTCGGAGACGCGCTTCAATGTTTGAACGTCAAAGGAAGTGCGTTCGAGCGTGAATAACTCGAGGTCAATCGTATCTCAAATCGGGACGAAATTTCAGCGCCATGGACGCCGTACTGAACTACACACTCATACAATATTATTCGAGTCATTTAAATGGTGTATATTGATTCCTGTTCATTCATTTCTTTTTTCCCTTATTTATTTTACAAATTCATAGAACGAATGAAAACTTCATTCTAAGACTAGCTACCGTGGCGCTAATTGTCATCCCAATTACTTGTACGCAAATTGCAGGATACATGAAAACAGTTAGCAAGTACAAAAAAAAAAGGACAAGATACAACGTCCCTCGAGATATCAGGCGCGCGCGATTATTAATTTCTTCTTTTAGGCGTTTTCTTTCCTTCTTTCTTGTCTAATTAAACAGTGATTAGCTTTGCCGGATACGGTATTCTCCTCCTCCATTTTAACCAAAATCTTTTTCGGCTGGCCGATATATTACAATTGATTCGTATTTAGGTTAGCGCAAGAATGCAGGATGTACTTTGAAATTGTATATTCTTGAATATTATTGTTCCGTATTTTAATGCGCCGTATTGTTAGTAAAATGAATTTATTATTTAGTCGATTAATTTTAGACTGTCTAATTTTCAAATGGTCGTATAGAGTTTCTTCGTGCAAACAGATGTCTTGTATTAATTTCAAATGTGAATGTCAGGACAATCTTATGCTCCTCAATGAACACGGCCATGAATTGTATATTCGAATTAATGCGTAACACGCTTTTATCCAATTTTTTCATTATATTTATATGCCATTAAAAGGCATTCAAACGTCGATAAAACAATGTCGATTTCAATTATACAATTTTCTTGTTACGAGTATCGACGATTATATTTTTCAGTCAGCGAAACATAATGAATTATATAGAAAATTAAGAGACCTAAAGATAAGCCCAGCAAAAGAATAAAGGGCTCTAACGATCATGCATAATGATATTCACCCAATGTCACCAGGCGAGTATTGTAGAGCCTTAAGTCGAAAGTATACCAAAATCCAATGCCCAAGGATATCTGTATGTATGTATAATAACAATTAGTCAAATTAGTTATTAACGATTAATTTTTTCAAATAGCTAAAGAGTCGCGGACGTCACGTAGAACTTACATAGTCAAGTGCTAGACCATGTTTTGTCGTTTGCATTACTTCCTTTTTTGCATTTCCCTCGTTTCCTGACGGATCTACTTTTGTTACAGGATTATTTGGCAAATTAGTAGTTTAGTTTAATATATAGATTTATTCCTTTGGGTCCTTTTTTTTTTAGGTACTTTGAACGCTGTAGCAATTCTGGACTGTCGGATTCGGCCCAGAAGTTGATATCGAGGGAAATGGTACAAAGGCAAAAAAGAGAATGACAGACAAGTCAGAAAAAGTTTGACAGAGATTTTGGATGTCGCGAATTACATACCGATGATAACAGCGACGGCAATTTTAATATAATTTTTAAAAGTTATATTAGCTGCAATATAGAAACGTGTAAGTCGCCACTTGTTCCGTCGATGAGAAAATTCTTTAACAATTCCACGAGTAGTTGTACCTAAGATTATTTATTTTAATTATTAATTACTCTCTTGACGAGATCATTACACATGCATACCTACACACAGGTACACTAATACACACATACAAAAACGCAAGCGCGTGCACACAGCGACAATAAGCCAATACTTGATTTTAGAAAAGAAATGGAAAAATTAAAAAAAAATCGTTAACCGCCATATCAACGCATACTGTACGATAATTCTGTTTATACTGTAATTAATATCAGGCCTGTTACTGATCGTGGCGATTACTTTCCTGAATATGAAAAAAAATAGTATTTCGTGTACCTTAGTATTAAGTCCGATTGTTATAATCGTAAGTTATTGTACCGCAAGAATTATTGAATTTAGCGTATGACTAATTTTGAAAATATTATTTCTCGCTTAGAGAATATATATATATATATATACCGGGTCGAGAATATTATTTTATCTGTGTGTCCTATTATTGATTAAGAAAAATTAACGTTCACTTATACGGCATTGATATTTCCATGTCTAAATTAATTCACGCCAGTTTCATCATTTGATCTTATTTAAGCGATTCTCGACCCGTCATTGATCCTGGATCATTCGTTCCATCGTAGATCTAAGTTACGATCTATCGATCGTGAACAAAGTCACGCCCAATTGTAATATAATACTTTGTTATGTCGTACACGGTGTCCAGATTCTGTCCCGGTTCGAGAGTACGTAAGCCGAGGATCAAGATGGATCATAGATCATAGTGGCACCATTCTAGATCCCTCGTCGCTCTCGGAATGGCAGGTAAATGAATATATCATCGAATGAATTGTTATTATTACAGATAGACTTATGAACGTCCTGATAACAATGAGCGCGTCTGGTTACGTGTGGATGAAAAAGAAAAAAAAAAGTCGTGTCCTAATTACTGTTAATAATTAAATAATGTGTAATAATTCAATGTATATCCATTACGTGTATTAATTAACGAAAATTGTATTATCGGTGGAATATATAAAGAATAATATATGCTTGTGGAATTTTGAAAGGTATGTATATATATACGATAGGTGGTAAATAATTTTTAAATTTATTAATTTTTTTATGAAAATTTAACTGGTCTTATTTATTTCTGTGAATATGGAAGTGGATTTTCTTTGTGTTTTTTACCAAATTGAATCTCGTTAACATGGGCGTAGGCGTCATGTATCCGCCTTTTTTGAATACAACAAAACGCTTGAGGTTTTTCTCGCTTAAAATTCGTGGCGCGTTTTTCAGCTGTCATTTGAACCGTAGCATTGTTTCCGATACACGTTACAAAGCACTATTTAATTTCGAATTCCACGTTGTTTTCAGTCATTTATTTTATATATAGTCTTATTTATTCGTCAAGATTTGGAGGTAATCTTGACGCTAATGAAGCTCCGTCCTGTCGTCAGATTCTACTTATGGAGGAAGCACGAGTCAAAGGATAATAAGGAATTCCTGTCGTAATTCATTAGCTCGATGATAAAACTGACAAATTTGACACCAACGATATTCCAGACGCATACGAATTACACTTAACCTTAAAACGGTAAGTTGACGACAAGAGCGTTTTACCTATACAAAAATGTTGCCTTACCATTCTAGGGTTAATAAATTTGGACCATGTATCGATACCCTGAAGTCACCTTTATTATAAATGATCATTCAATAATATACATAATGATAATTGCCCCAATGGATTTTTAATTCATCGAACAAATATTAAAAGCAATACGAAAGATGTCACTAAAGCAAGTAATGAGCATAAAAAACTAACCTATAATTTGCACCATTACCTGTCTACTATCTGTTACAGAGGCTATATTAAGGGTGGTAGAAATTCTTCAATGAAAACTCCTCTGTCGCCTTAATATAATAATTTACGAGGACAACGTGCATTCAAGCTGATGGAAATACGTCGGATCTTAACGTATACTGACTATACGATTGTGTATACTGTAGTAGACCTATTATAAGGTGTGGGCATGTAAAAATTATCATACATATTGCCTGTTCAGATGCCGACTTGAAGATATACACATCCCAAAGCATTCAATTATTTAAACAAACACCCGATACCATCGAGACCGGTCACACCCATCATTTCGTTCCTGAGGAATCCTTCGTATTCACTATCTGTGAAAATGGAGGATGAAGATTTCACTTGATTTATAAGAAACGACAATATTCTATGGATACTTTTTTTTATTATTAATTATCAAGGTACATCATATTTTTAGATGAAAAAGGACATCAGTTATGTAAGAATTGCATTTAGCTGCCTGATATTCATCATATGCAACGAGAATGAAGGGGGACTGCAGTATTCATAGCCGAAAGATAAATTATATTAGAGGGTTAATCGAGCGCCCTTCAATTACCAGATGCAGTTGAGAATTAAATTTTTCATACAAAAATTAATAGTTGTCCTCGGGTCGGGAAGAAAGCGCGCGCTTAACTCACACGTGAAATATAAATGAGGTGGTAATTCAAAAGTGGGGAGACCCTCAATGCTCACCCTTAAATGCTACCCTTGTACCATTAGCAGTCCGCTGTTACGGCGTATTAATAACGTGAATTATTGCCTCGTGCCCGCAAACCCACTAATAAAATAATACAACCCTCTGCTGGGTTACGTTTGCAATTTTAACCATACACAGAAACTGTCCCTGTGGTATAAGTTATTTTTTTGCAAAAAAAAACCTTGTTCACGGCACATTGATATTCTATGAGAATCTGTTGGACTTAAATATTACAAAAAAAATATTGGTATACATTTGTTACAATAAAAATTGGTTAAATCTGCCTTAGTCTTCGTTCTCAATGGTCGGCTGGTTAATAAAGAAGATACGTATGTCGCAATCATGGCGGACATTACGGTCGGCCGTTTTGATATGCAGACGGTGTTTTAGGTGTCGGCGCACCAAAGAACGTGGTGTTTGACTTATGAAACGGTAGTCGAAATACACGATGTATAGAGCTACCTAAATAAAAGATTCATTTAATTGCACGTGGTTGACAACAATAAGAAATGTGCATTGCGACGCATACATTGTGTATAGATGGTAGAACGTCATTTAAATAACGTGGATCGATAGTAAATTTCAATATAATTTCCCGCACTGCGTTCAAGAAAATACATGGAGCCAGTATTAACTCTAACAGAGTCTCTCTCTCTCTCTCTCTCTGTCTCTCTTTGAATTTCTGCCTGGTCACCTAGTTTCATTAGGAACGCGATCGTAGATAAAAAACTAAAGTCGAGGCTGACCGCCCTGGCAAATTGATGATACGCCCACCCGATGCTACGATCGGATCTATGAATAAATATATCATATCACACGCGCTTAACTTTGCTCCTCTTATATTAATATTTAATATCGAATTAGCTTGACGTTAGGTCGAACGACAATTTTTTATTAGTTTCCAGTATCTCTGCTCCGTGTCTGATACGTGCGAGAAAATCATTTTGAAAAGGTCTTCTTTGAGTTTAAAAGAAAATAATCGCACTTTTATTGATCTTACCTACATTTGAATTATTTAGAGATACGATTACGTAACGGGACGTAGGACAGTTTTAAACGTTCTTTCGCATTTACAACGTGATGTGTGATTATTTTCTCGTTATAGGTACTCTTGTTATAGTGATTAACGCTGGGGTGTAATGCGCCTGGTGTAATCTTGACAATTATATTTAATTGCACCGTAAACAGTTTAAGGTATGAAATTATACAAATTTTTCAAAGTTCTTTTAGCAATGTAGCTTTAGCGTGGTATGAATTTATTATACTAATTAATGTTCTGATAATTTTTAAGGGACTCGACCACAGTGTGAAGAACCCTGTAACAAAGTGGAAATAAAATTGTTATTGATCAGTAAATATATATATAAATATGTCTGTATATATGTATAAATATTTTACATGGTCCAGATAATTATTTTCATCTAATAGGATGACAGGTGAAATTTTACTTCCGGAAATAAATCTCACTGTATATTCAGAAAGGAAAATACGAATTGTAATATATTCTCAGTTAATTCATGAAGGTTTAACGATAACTACCTAATAAAATGAATGACAATTTTTCAGAAAAAGAGAATACGATAAAGAGGCAAAAATGTTTATCCTACGGTCAATTCGTAAACCCTGAAGCGATGCTGACTCAAGTCACTGTCCACGAGTTACCACTTACCTACTACACCCTGGTCTACACTACTGAGAACTATTGTCACCGCCAATGCCATTGTACGTGGATCAGTTGGATGGACAACTCTTTTTCTCCCTTTGGAACCGCGGCAATAAAAAACAGTCCAGTCAGCGGGGCGTGGACCAATAGCAGAGGATACCCTGAGGCGGACAGTCTAAGGAATTGGTCGAAATTGTAACGGAAATCGCGTAAAGGAGCATTTAAATGTCAAATAAAGGGAAATTCAGAGAAGGGCCCGACAATTTCAGGTCTGTAG
This sequence comes from Calameuta pallipes, assembly GCA_030142375.1. Lineage (NCBI taxonomy): Eukaryota > Metazoa > Arthropoda > Insecta > Hymenoptera > Cephidae > Calameuta > Calameuta pallipes. Next base: position 121,040 of record JARQSW010000606.1, on the reverse strand, counting down.
TATCATGAAAGGGTGGAACCATCCATATATCGTTATTCCTTCACACATGAGACCAGCGGATTGTCGATACAGTAAAAAAAAAAAAAAATCAAATCACCAAAAAAAAGATATAAAAAAATTGATTAGATAAAAATGTATATGAAGTTTTATGTCAGTGGACTTGGCTTAATTCTTTTCTAAATTCTATGTATCAGCTACCCACTACTAACCAAGTGTGGTAAGGAATTAGTAAGAGACCCAATAGCTCTTGGTGCCCTTAAAGGTCTTGGGGATGGTTTTAGGTTAGGTCTCTGGTTAGAATGAGTTCTGGTTCCTGGGTCGAGGGGTAGCGACGATATCAGTATCGCTGCGGTGTAATCAGTGAGCCACGCCCATTGGCATGAAGCTTTGCTGGGCGCCGCCTACCGCAGCAATTACACCCTGGGGTCTCCCATGGGACGAGAAAAGCCAGGATCCTCTTCTGATTCCCTACGTTATACGTGAAATCTCTCTGGTCCCCTATCTTCTCTCTCTTTTATATCTCACACTGTCTCTCTATTTCCTATCCGCAACTGTTCTGGTTTAGCCTCGCCTCCTACTTACGTCTTACGAGACTTGGCTCAGACTTGAGAGTTGAGATCTGCTTGCTTGCTGGTCGCCTCTTTCTCAATTAGGAGTCGACGACAGCGATTAGTGGCAGTGACGGTTCTCAACGAGAGTCTGTGGAAGATTATTTTATTAGGTGTTTGTATTTTTCAAAATTGACATTTTTACATTTGGGAGGAACCTTTCATTGAGGATAAAAGAATCTAGAAATTTAATTATCATTGGAAATACGGTATACGGTTTTATGGGATTGATAAAAATGTCAAGTGTGAGTTAAGGTTGAGAACTGTGGGTCTTTGTGGGGTGAATTTAGGGAGAAAAAGAGTTCCGGTTTCCGGAAGGGTAACACATAGCGGGAGTGGTGGATTAAGACACCTTCTTTTACACTGTACTTTTTTCCCTGAGATTAAACCTTATTCCGTTTTCCTTATCTTTTTTAGTTTATTCCAGAAGGCTAGATCGAAACTGCTCTGGAACGTTGCCCAACTATTACTTACATGATTCAATTTACAGCTCATGAGTTTATCAGAGTCGTAATAAATTGTTAAAAATTAATTATTCTTAGGAAATCTTATTCATAGTACCTAGCATATATAATATATGCACAGATAAATCACCGAAGCTTCGTATATCATTAGAATTATTAACATCCATTTCCTCGCTAGTAATAATACCAAATTCCCGAGAAAAATCAAAATTGCTCATAAAGAATCTGGTGTGACATTTAAGTCCTTTCCCACACTCACCCCAATGATCTGAGCAATTTGCCCGATCTGCCTGAAGTGGCCGTGAAATTGCGCAAACAGTTCGAGAGCGCGTCGAATCTCTGACCCCGGACGCCCAACTGCTACTCGTCGATTGAAAGGGTCGCCTTTTGGCAACTAACCTCCAGCACTTCCTCACCCTTGTGTCAGAACTATGAAAACTGCACTTCTAGAAAGAAACTTAAAGCAAGTGAACTGTACTCTTCCATAAATATACATCTTCTATCTATATGTATGTATATTCACTGTGTGCTTGGTAATATCCCCCGCTGTACAGATCAATATATCAAGGAATGTACAAATTCAAATAAAACTCACCAAAGAGGCAAGGAGTTCAAAGAGCCAGAGGAGTGAAGAGGAACGTAGAAAAAGGCACGAGAATTCACGATGAAAGGAATCCCCAGGAATCAGTACAGGGAGGCACCAGAACTGCAAATCATCGATGACAAATTGCCCGTCGGCCATTGTACACCAAAGTTCCCGCTCTCTAGGCCTGTGCGTATACACATTATTATAGATAGTATCACTACAGCCACTTACAAATATACTGCAATATATATATATAATACACTATACTCACCACAGACTCGAAGTCAGTTCATTGTTACTTAGAATATCCAGTAAATCTCATTCTTTTGCTCAGGAAGAGACTCGGATCCGCATTCTTCTCCGTCTTTTCTCTACATAGAATTGCATTGCTACACGTCATTATTCCTTCAGTGTATATCATTTTCTATACGTACAGTCCAGCCCGAAGCTTGTAAGGACACGCGCCCTATTTCTAAACTCTCTCCAGGGTAGAAAAGTAACAACAATCGTCACGTGGCTTACCATTATCCTCTTTATAGTGGTCCTACGACAGTTATAGGTTAGGTCGTAAACCTACGTCGGTTATCCACTTCCTGTAGATTTAAGAAACCACTCAGATCACATACGTCACTCAATATTTTGTTGGTAATCTTCTGGTTGGAGGTTAGAACACCAAAACGTAATGCCAGTGTAATATAAAAGGGCCTGTGTCGTACGTGTATGCAAAATTCAGTGTACCTAGGTGGAAGTTGGAGCTACGAGAGGGGTAAGTTGTTTTAGGGGTGCACTTTTTGGGGGTTGAATTTGCTGCCCTGTCCTTTCCTTCTTGGGCGTGGCAGGAGCACTACGATGATTTATCCTCGCGGAACGGTTACTGCCGAGATCGCCAGCTAAACGACCGCGGTCTTTCGTGTATTAACCATAATGCACTGCTCCGCCATTATACACGTAACTATCCCCGACGTCCTTCCTGCTTTATATACTGTAACTGCCAGTCATTAACCCCGTGATCGATGATGCATTATATTTTCTATTATGTCACAGGGTATATGCGAATACACAGTTATTATATAGTATATGGATGGTTATTACTAATACGATCTAATTGATTCTGTGCTTGTAGAAGATAGAAAATATCTAGGTAATTATTCATCGAAAATACTCAACGTTCTTAGTCCATTTGTTGTAGCAAATTTTAGGTTAGGCGTGCGGTTCTATTGCAAATGCAACACCTGGCTGGCAAAAGGCAAATTAACCAGGACGGAAATCCCTCCCTGTGAACGAATTAGACCCGCTTCAGTCGACGGAATGCATATATGTTACATAAAGAGAATATAGAGAACATATGGAGTCACGCCCACGAGGTGCTACGGCCTTATGTCAGTTCAGGTCGTTTTCCTGGGGTCGTTTTGAAAAGGAATATAGTGAGCGTGTTTGTACCCTGCTTCTGGATGGTTATAGTACGTAGGTATACTGTTCACCAGGTCGGTCCATGGGAGCCCGTGGAACCCCATGGGAGAAAAAGTCAAAAAGTCAGGGTACGCGCCTGAACGCAAAGGGACCTCCCGGCCTTTTTCAATCTTCAGGACAAATTGTCAAAATAGCTATATTGTCCTGGGGGGATTTGCGAGGATTTACTGTGTCTACAACGAGATCTATTCACGCCCTCGTTTTCCATTCTTCGGGAAACCTCAAACCCTGAGCATTATTTGTGTATAAGATTTATTGACGTCACTCGCGTTCAAGTCCTAGAGGAGCAGAAGATTCTTGATGGAGAGAGTATGGATTTTTTAAAATGAGAAATTTTTTTCTAATAACATGCTTTATTGCGTTTTTATACATAGTGTATATACATATAGATGCATGGTATAGATACTATGCCTTTTGCCTTGTGGAATATAATACGTAATAGGTAGCAATATATTAGATCCTTAATATATATATATAATTAGATATAACACTCCTCAGCTTCTTTTTAAGTTCGCGTGATTTAACAAATTACAGTATCTACCTTCGTACCCCTTTCCTCGATTTTTTCACTATTTTATTTTTATTTACAAATGCGACTCTTGTCTAACCTAGTTCTCGATATTTTTACTGAAAAATGTTCTGCATCTCTATTGTCATATTTTGATCCGACAGCATGTACGTATGATATCCATACATACGTGGTAAAAAATTAAAAAATGTTTTATATCGAAAAGAAAAATATTTTGTAAAACAGGCGTGACGGAATCTATAATCACGCATGTATACGGTTATTGTTTTCTTGATATCGGTATTTTCCTCGTTCACTTTTGAAATTGCTTCTCGTCCAATCCGCTTACAGGAGATTATCGAGATGAATCTTTTTTTTCTAGACGGGTAAGAACGTGGGTGCGACCAGCCTCTGAATATATTCATGTTTCACCCTTTGTTCATGGACTTAATTCTCCTCAGGATACACACAGGCCTGGATTAACCTCTAGTTCGTCAAATCAAGTTCTTTCTCTTGAAGGAAAAAAAAAGAATTATTTCATCCAGGTTAAAAAAGCTTCCTTCTTAAAAATTTTAAAATTTCGCTGATTTTTCGATTCATTTCAAAATTCCGTCCGCGACACACCTTATCGCTTAACAGATTAAGTAGAAGAACTGAATTTTTCAGGCTGTCCAGGTACACTAAACAACAACAGGCTCGTCAGGGTGTCAAGCAATCAGCTACCTACCGGAACTGCTACTGTGCTGAGGTGCTGAAAATGCTCTGAGACCAGCAAGACTACCCAACTGAGTGCTACCAGATAAACCAGTGGTTAAGCGTCCGTTCAAACCGTTACCAAGGCTACCCGACAAACCAGAATTCAAACCAGCAGACGGTGATGGTTGTGGACATTTTTCCAAATGATGATGATGTGATCTCACCGCCAGCCGACTAACATGAACTGGTATCGGTACAACAATTCTAGGCCCTGTTCCTGAGTGCTGACCACCAGAATGCCGGTTAGCAGAACCAGCACCACCAGTGGTTAAACCAGCTTTAACGCGCTTCCACTTCGCTCGTCTATTCTGGAACCATATCTTCACCTGGACCTCAGACAACTTCAATGCGTGGGCGATGTGGGACCTTTCCGTAAGACTGAGATATTTCTTTGCATGAAATTCACGTTCTAATTCAAGAAGCTGTTCCGAAGTGAACGCTGTTCTTCTTCGTCTGGCTTTATTTGCATTATTTGTAGAACCGGAACTGGCTGTGTTCTGACCACCTTCGTTTCCGCCACCCTCGTCTTCACTCTCAGCTGAGACACGACCGCTTTCGGAACCTGAAGACAGAAATCAAGTTCATCGTTAATTAATCATCACTCAGTGACAGCACATTGGCTACCAGTAAGCTGATATACGATTTGAAAGACATAGTTTATTGGGAATGATAACAGCAGTCTTTGATATTGATTTCTAAATTGGGAATCTAAAGTCACTCGCTATGACATTACAAGTACTTCCCGTGCAGCGATACTCTGGGTTTATAAAGACTGGTTGTAAAGACTACTTTCTCCTTAGCTTCTTATTAATTCAATGAATTCGATTTTACAAAGACTCGCTGTGTGCAATGGCCAGTCCCTGTCTATGCGCCGTAAAGACCAGAATGTGAATAGAGTTTAACCTGAGTCTAGAACAGGATCGATATACCAGAATGCATATGACATTTGAAAATCCAGATAGTACTTTAATACGCTTATGAAGTATCGATTGTATAAATCAATAGAAAGAAATGAAACGAATAAGAAAAATATTTTAAAGCGTTATATCAATCATATCAAATGCCAATGACTTGTTAGGTATCGATTGAAGCGTCTGCGATAATACTTTTGTGCACGGAATTTTTATTTAAATATTTCATACGCGATCAACACTTCGCCTAATTTAGCTGCAATTGTCCGGATCTTATAATTATACCTCTACACAACCCTTAATCAGACATTCAAGGCCATAGCAGATAATGACAGGCCGTATAATTCGTTTATAATAGCCAACCATAGGAAGTCACTCGGTTTTACAAGTCAGTAAGCATTAACAGATTTTCTACTTAATTCTTTGCCGTGTATCTTCATAAGTGCATAAATAACGACGTGCAAAAGATTTATGCGAAGACATAAACCTCCTATCCGAGCCCACGTCTTTTTAGCTACAAGCTATAATAAAAGAGATTTCACGCATTGCGACCTCTATGGAGACTTTAATGACGTCTTTTGTCTTTTTTGTCGTTTTATCATCTTATGCAATTTTATTTGCGGTCAGAACAATTCCTTGAGTTACTAGAGCGTGTAACAGTATGATTGTAATCCTGGGAATGATCCCGTGCAAATTACTTGTCGACCGCATATATTCAGGATTGATTCGCAGTACCGCGAGAAATTTTGAATTTACCGCCAGGCGCACCTTCATTCAAGGGCTCCGAGTTAACTAGAATTTAACCTATCACTGAGAGAAAATAAATCTACAAGTTCATGAACTATCGACCGGTGTAGAAAGAAGAGTTTTTTTTTTAGGGTGACTGACTATACCAAAGTATGTGTATATAATGATCCTCCCATATCGTGTAGAAATCACAGGGTCCAGGTTCAATGAATAAAACACACGAGCTGGGAAAAGTGCAAGGAACTAGGGTCACTGAGTTGGGGTAAAAAAAAAGCGCTGGCTTTCAAAATTACTTGGGTGGAGGAAAACACAGTTCGCAAATTGCCTCTTGAATTTCCATAAAAACAGGACATTTCTCAGTTTTCATTGCATACGCACAAGAGTCTCCAAATCCAAAAATTCCATTGACCCACGCCTTACATAATCATTCGCCATGTATGTTACAAGTGAGAAATTTCTGTTCTTGTTTTCTTAATCTATTTTTTTGCCTCATGATTTACACGCTACTGGAATACAGTTTATATAGATTTTGTAAGAATCAACCTACGTATGATACAAGGCGTAACTACTTAATTAATAGAGGGAATGGTAATTAGCAAGTCCGCCAGGTAACTCGTCGATACTCATTACGAAGTGATCGATAAAGGAACGATTACCTCCAAGAAGAGAGTTTGGTTAGTTAGCGCTAAGCTGTTTCGTATCAAGTAGTTAGCGCATGGTATATCATAAATGACTGATAGATTCTAAGAATGATTTTCGTCCTGCATACAAAATCGCGCGGTCGGCAAGACATCAATAAGTGGTCGGTTGTGGACATCACGATCGTCCATTCACTCCGTCGCCTCAGAAATACGTGATCGCAGCTACAAGTTTCGAGTACTGTTGCTTTATAGTCTCTTCTTAGCTTCTTTTTCTGATTCTTCCGTGCGCCTCTTCTTCTTCTTCATCCAGCTTTGCTCTTTTACTCTATACAGACCTGAGTCTCTCTTTACTGTTCTTGTTTTTCTTTTTTCAGACCAAGGAGCCTGGTGCACCGTCGTACTTCGCACCTGAGTTATACTGGACTTCTCTTGGAACTGTGCAAATTATTATTACTGAGAACACTATCAAATTTGTCTACTGGATTGAAGTCGACGATTCAAGATAGCAAGTTAATTATTAATTGAACAATTAAAATCCAATCATTGTACATAGATGTTCTATGGTAATTGTATGTTGTCACTTTTTCAGTGGGTGACTTTGATGTTTATGAGGACAAAAGGGCTACTGGATGTCATTGGGCATTCTATGGTGGATTTAACGAAGAACCAGAAACTCGCACGAAGCCCGCATTCCGAAATCCGAAAACCTAGGGGTCTTTATGAATTCCCAGGGCGTATCTTTAGTCATGGGAGCCACTTGACCGGCAAGCAATTAAAATACAGTAGGATCGCTTATGGTCTGACGTTTCTCTATACAGACAGGTTTTGCATTAATTATCCATGAAGGATTCGATTCCTATTAATTCTGGTGTATGAGATTAGAAATAGAATTTGGGAAGTTCGATTATTCTTGGCTTTTCTCACAATCTCAAAGATCGAGACATGCATTAGGCAAATATGGATATAAAATTTAATAGCTTGTATCTGGTATTAAATTTTACATTTGTTATGTTAACATATAAAAAAATGTATTTTGACTATTTACACAAAAATTTCTAACATTTTTACAGATCACATTTTTACCTTGTAGATTTTCACTGTTCTACAAGAAGATGGACCTTGCGAAAGTGCCACCATATTGCTCTGCCACTACGCGAAGCCATTATTTAGCAATGTGAAATGTCAAACGATCGCAGAACTCTGTGATTGGTGCCAATACATTGTTTATTCGAATCACAATTGGCGTCTACCGCAGAATATGCATCTACTGTTCCTCATCGACGGACACGATGTCATTGCAAACATTAAACGGCATCACGTTCCGCATTCAAAAGACGTCTGCCACCTTCTTGCTTCTTTCTTATTCTCATTCATCCGCCATTTATTCGACTTTTTATTCGACTCTTTCATTTTTTACTGTCTCGAGTCCTGTCGCACGCAACGGCTTGTTTAGAATTTCGGCCACCACGCGACGCGCCACGATTCCAATATGGCGATAATCAAGGCGGAAGTTTCACTTTTATTTTCAAAATCAACAAACTATAAATAATATATAACAAGCCCGTTAAAGAGTCTGTCCACTAGTTAATATCTATTAGAATAAATTGAATTTCAATCCAATCAAATCCATGCATAAATTATTAGCACAGACGCAATGAAAAATTAATCACTTCCTCAAACATTGAAACATTTTTTTTATATAACCCTCGAGAAATCGTATAAAAAATTAGACCAAAAATTTTGGAACGTTAATAACACCGAATGAACATTGAAAATAAGTAAATAAAAATGTCAATATAACGAACAAAGATTAGTTCCAAAAAGGACCCCGGATAAGTTCAAGATATCTACCAAGGTGGCTGCAATCACGAGGTCACGAACGATCGGTACATCATCGTGCGGGGACGTGTGAACAAAGTATAATGCCAGCCATGTATCCTAAATGGGTCTGTCGAATCAGTTAGGAGAATGCAGGATGCTGAGCACGAAACGAGAAACGACGTGAAATGCTCTCACGCAATATGGTGTCAAGTGAGACATCATAATATATAATGCATACAGGCATATATCCTATATGGATCCTTATACCTGCATATTGTGTTTCATGCCTGTTAAAAACGCCTCGACAATATAATGACAGGCTATATGAAAATTAACCGTGTGCAACTGAGTACCGTGTATATTAATAAGACGTAATTCGAATGAACGACGCATACAGTGGGCGGTCGTTAGTTCGTTGCGACGAAGACTTACGCCCCGGATACTTAGGCGCCAAGCCATAATAGCATTTTAATTACAATTGATTGAAATTACCAGAAGGAAGCGTTTAGGGCCTAATTCCAATTCCTTACTTATTGTGGAATATCATTTTGACGTTTAGTTAATAATTACTGAGGAGTTATCATAGAATGGATATAATTAGTGATTATTAATTAGGGATATTTATTTTTAGATTTTTGGGACTTACCATGCTGTGACTTTGACAAATCATGAACTGGTGATACCGGTGATAAACTTCTGTCATCCTCGCTGTCTGTTAGGTTAGTTCCTGGTTGATTACTGTGTTGACCAGGATAGGCTGAACCTTGGAGATGATTGAGGTTTAGGTTCAAGCTTGATAATTGACTCTGATGATTTTGGTGAGAGGGAAAACTTGCTGACAAGTGTGGCGGTAAGATTGCACTTCCGGTTGCACTTCCTCCGTACATTCGCATTGGTAACCACGCACTGTAAAGACCCAAAGGCATTCCAAAACCTGAAAGAAAATTTTTTTTTGTAAATTCAGGTCAAGATTTTTTGGGGAATTTATTTTTGAGTTTGTGTGGTATTCTTTTATGGATTTTTTTTTTATATCCTACTAACCTGGCAACGCACTGGTAGCCGTCGCAAGGCAATGTTGTTGATACAGAAGTTCTTTCTCGCGGTCCAGATCTTCGTTGCTTCCGAATCTTCTTTCGTCTTCGCGTGCATTACGTGAAGCACTTCCGGTCTGTCCACGATTTCCTATGAGACTTTCTATGGTGAATGGCTTTGGAGCAGGTCTTATTCGCGACTCGACGGATTCGATCTCATCGCTTGCGGAACCCACGTCCAGTTCAGTTTCCTCCACCGGTGAATCCATTTTTTCTTTAACTTTTCATATATTTGTCGATTCGACTTTGTAAAATTTATTTTTTTTCTTTGCTCATGGTCTATTCTTATTTAGACAATCATCGTAGCTCGTTCAATTTGGATTGTGTTTTTCTTAAGCACGAAAACAAGTATTCTTACACTTTCTATTGTATTTCTGGTACTGATCACATTTCACAACCACCAATCATTTAACTTCACGGTCACGTGTTAAATGTAAATTTTCAAAATATCCATATCCACATGAAAATTTCATAAATTTTCAAACTTTCTCGAAATCACATTTAATCTCTTCTGATGAAATTTATGCTCTGGTCGTTCTAGACTCCTATACCCAAATCCACGTAGTAATAGCCGTGAGTCAACATCCTGCTCTCTCTTCGCCCACGCAAAAAATCATTCAATTCTCGGAATAAATATTATATTTGTAAAAAAAAAGAAAATCTGAAAAACACAATCCACTTATAGTCCACAAGATTTGATTTCAGTCTCTTTAAAAAAATATATTTTATAAATCACAAAATTCAAAAAGTACCGAAAAAAAACTTTACGACACCAATAGTCACGATCTCACGATACACAATACCAACAATGATCATCTCCAACAAGAAATCATTACTCAGAACGGAATAAAATGATCGTCCGTACCTCGCACGAGTCCACGGCGAACTGTTCGAGCTTTTAAATCAGGACTCCCTTACTTGTTCCGGAAGAGGCGTGACCTCTCTGACGCACCCGTCACTTCCATTGGCTACGTACGAACCAATGACGTCACCTGGTACCACCCATCAGGCTCTGCGCCATCTTGGTTCCCTGGCTCGTCAAGCAAGCGTTGCCAGCTCGCAATTGTCGATGCTCGCTCGGCCGCAATTAGGCACAATAGAATCGCTAGGGACTCGCGCCACTTTTCTCTGATGCGATTCCTGATTCACCACGCAAAACACTTGGGTACCCATTCTGGCAGACCATCCCAGATTTATTCCCTAGGGACAAAAAGGGGAATCACAACCATACACAGTACAGTAACCAAGTATCGATTACCCACCCATTAATAATATATTTAAAAATTATTATTTTCCCCATTATACAATCACCCCCTGATTATTTAATAAATCGTTTTTTTTTTTACTTAAAAATAGACAAATTCGAATCCATACATTTTATCGATATACAAGATATAGATATACTGTGCTTAATATCAGACTAAGTATTTGCCAGCTTCCGTATAACGTATGCACTTCATATGTGAGTGCACTAGACAAAACAGACCCCCTTATTAAATACAGATTAGACTACCGTAAAATGAACGAGGACTCATTTAGTATTTAGCTTGCGATCGTTCCTATGCTGTCAGGGACATCATGATTTCCTGTTGGAGAGCGAGGATAATAGCGAGTGGCAAGATAATGGGAAACACGTTGCCCGTAGGAGCCTCGTTTTCGCGACTCATTAAACGTTAAAAATACATCGGTGCGCAGACCACCTTGGTTAAATTTTTTAAAAGAAAAAAAAAAGGTAACTGACGAGTAACAAAGCCTCGTTAACGCTAGTACTTCTGTCAACAGCTTGTCATAATTACTTTCTTACATCCACCTCCCCCCCACCCGTCCAATACGTGTAATTTGAGTTGTACAAAAAATAGGAAGCAATTTGGATTCTTCCTGTTCTCAAGATACTAACGATCCTCATGTTCATGTAATAAAACTGTAAAATTATTCTTATTCTACTTTATCCTTAACCAATCAAACTTTAAGGAATCCACGACTCTCCTTAAGAGCCCATAACAGAAAGTGCAATTTCTCATGAGCTACAAAGGCATTCCGATTAATTCTGACACGACGTGAGAATTGACAATGCGTAAAACCGTGTGAGGATACGTTCAGTTAAATTTCAGTATATATAGGTATACACATGAATATTGAAGCAAATCGTGTGAAAGTCGTAAACAGGTACGATAAGAGCATTTTAGTGTCATTAATTGACGAATTGATAATTAATTATTATTTAACGAGACGACGATATGGACTATAAGAAAATTCTATATTATATATGTATAGTAATAGTGGTATTGCGTAAGTTGACAATTACTATAATTTGACGGTAGAACGAATTTAGTATATTAAGGATTTAATTGGCTGGAGTATTAATCAATAATGCGAGGATCCTCATTGGGTAATTAGGTTCGTTCAGTGACTAATCAGCCTTGCTAATGATATTTTGACGCTCGTTAACGATCCGCTTTAATTGGGCCCTTTTAGTTAGGCTAAAGTTAAACGTACACTAGCCACGGGGCGCGAAGCCAGGAATCTTCATTGGGCAATTGAGATGTCTACCGAGCTTCTGCAAGACAAAGAGAAGCCGTGATGACAGACTATAAATATATTAAAGAAAAAAGAAAGATATTTAATACCTTTTATCTTTATCATATTATTCTCCTTGTATTTTCTTCTCATTTTTACTGCGAATTTTCCCATATCAGCTAGAGTATTACATATATATTCCTTATATGATTGAATTCCTTGTACTATTTCTGCTGGTAACTGTCAAACGACAGGGCGGAGATTTGGCATTGGGTTTGACAATGACAGTACCATTTTGGATGCTGGAAAAAATATATGTAGATTGTTATCGTAATAGAACAGTCGTGGAATATAAGGAATAATGTCTATATATGTATATGTATATGTATATACATAATATATTGTCGCCTCCTTGGAAATGAGCCATCATCCTGTTCCAGGACAGAGGTCACGTCCAGAGCACTACTTAGGAAACGTGGTCAAAAATCTTGTAGCATTTCAGGGCTTTATGAGACGTGGAAGACCGGTGAGGATCGTAAACGTAGAAACCGGTGTATCGTGGCGAGCTTTTTAACGACACTCCATAGACCCCTGATCTTATGGCTGGTACTGTGCTTGCCTCACCGATACAAAGTGTCTCTTTGAAATACCGCGCCGCTATATTTACACGCGAAACTCAAGATACACCCTCTTCGTGCTCGGAGGGGAAAACTCTTGGTCCTCCTTTTCTTTCTTCTACGTAGACTCTTCTTAACACGTTGTAAAAGCCACTGGTCCTCCCTGCTCATTTTTGGAATTGGTATAAACCACTCTTCAAGTACTATGGATACTTTATATCCTTGTTCCTAGAGAGTTATCGTCTGCGACCAGTAGTACCTAAAAAAAAATTTTACTTTTAAAAAGGTTTTTTTTTTTATATCACAGGAAAAGACAATTTCTCAAGATACTCAACCGCCACGCCATATTGGTCTAAATCAGGTGAGAGACTTTTTGATCTTGAAAGCAAAAGCGCAAAGACCATCCTAATAGAGGTTAGTGTAGCGAACCCGCGAGGAGTTGCTAACAAATTAGACAGGCCATTTCGCGTCCGGTGTCGCAACCCCATCCCCTGGATAAACGCCCACTTGGAGGCGTCCAGCAAAGCGTGGACGTCGGCGTCCCGATGCACGGATGCTCAGACGGCTTTAAATCTTGTCAGAGTTTCTAGTACTCGCGTCATTCCTTTATCTTCTATTCGTCTCTCTTAGACTTCTTAGTCGCTCTCTTTTTCTCTCTCTCTCTTTCTTTTTTTCTATTTGCTCTTGCTCTTCTCTATTTCTCGCACTTCAGCTTCACCCTTCCCATCATCCCTCTGAGGATTCTTTGTTTTTCATGCAAAAGGCGTCGTTGCGCGTCCGCGGCTCGGTTACGCACGTGTGAACGGGAAACCCTCGACACTTTTAACCGGGCCGCTTATTTTTTTTATTTTTCAAAAAGGCATCCCTTTTAATTGCCTCCTGTTTTATGGGCCGAGGAGAGTGACGTTTTACGTTCGTCGGTACCAGGGATACCGACCACCCTCTTTACCGGATCGGTGCACCCCCCTACGTGATGGCAACGTTGGACCACGATGCTTTGAGAATTACTCGAGTACGGGTGGTCGAGAAGATTCTGAACATTTTAAGAGCGACTAATTGATGACACTTCACGAGCTCTCTTGATTCTCATGAAAGTCAGGAAAAAGAGAAAAAAAAGTAAAGGGGGTATTTAACACGTTGTAAAGAATCCTGGGTAGTCGTTGGCATCTTTGAGGGTTGCACACTTTGTGCTCTTTAAGACCTGACTTAGTAGTAATTTTTTTTTGTTTTTATGTAAAACAACGCTCTGTGCGTAATGCTTATGTGCGTGTCAAACACGCGCATGAGTAAGCTCTAGTGGTGAGAAATGTGAACAGTAGGGAGAGGAGTACGCGCACGTTCTGGCAAAATTGATGGTTGGCAAATTGGTGGGCGTACGAAACAAAGATGGACGTTTGTTACCACGTAATGGATTAACCGAGGTTCGCTGAGTCGTTGGAATAAATTACTCAAGTGGAAATCGACGTGTATATGCCAATGGTAGTAAGGGGTATAATACTGTCGGTTAGTAGTCACGGTGATTTTCACAGGAATTATAAATGTGGGATAGTATCGTAGCAGCCTTTCTCGTATCACATGTTGTCAGCACGCGATTCTTACTACGGATAAACAAATTACTAGAATTCCCTTTATGCCTAGTACACAGTGTGAAATTAGGAAAATTGCATACTTGGTTAAAGTTAAGAACCCCTTTCTACGATAATTTCCAGCAACGGTTATATGAGTGTTTCTAATTTGTCATTTTACAAAATAAAGGGGGAACCAGCTTTTGTATTATTTTTCTCAAAAGTCGTAACTTCGTATCCCTTTAAAATCGACTAATTAATTTTCGTTGGCTCGCCATATGAAAGACTTAAGATAAACGAAAACAAGTAAAAGATATGGTTAATTACGATATTATTCTTGCCTTATTTTATTTCCTCTTTAAAAGAGCAAAGTCCATCGTACCAAATCCTTTAGTCCCTTCTGGTTGCTATACGTCAGTATATAACTCTAACCTCAAAACATCTCGTAGATTCTTTCTTGTTTCTCAACGTGTCTCTTTATCTTCCTTTCCTATGTATCTTTCTTTCCTTCACTTCCAAAGTCGTTCCTCACGCACGCAAGCATAGGCATTTCTTAGGGCACGCATCGTCGCCTTCATTTCACGCACAATTGAAAATACGTCCCATTTGGTGTACGCGTATGTATAACGTTGTAAACTCGTCCAAAGATAGCGTCCGTATAAGTCGAGGACAATTAACTTGATTTAAACTCGCCGGCAGTTTAACAGAAGCGATTGGACTCCCATCTGTCGGAAGACACCACAAACTTCAGATGTAATTTTCGGATGACAGACCTGATTACAGGTTAAATATACAGTCTCGCGTAGAAGCACAACTAAAAGCTAACCCCCAAAGTTTCTAAAGATCGAAAGGAAAGCGACGAAGCGTGTCGTACTTCCGCCGCAAAGGCTTCCGTCAAAAGGCCCATCCGAAATTCCATGACGGCTGTGTAAAACGGTATGTTAATCGAGAATGGTAAATCAGGATGCCGACAAAGAGATTGAAAATCCGGTATGTACAAATTAAGCGAACTATATCTCGCAGGTTATGCTCATAAAATAATAACAAAGCTCAATGTATCTAATTCACATAAACAATCAATGAATGATATCACTCAAATTTTCATTCTTTTTATCAGGAATAACAAAAGATGGATTTTTACTACAGACAGACTCACGTGTACCTCGAACACGTGCACGTACGTTTAAAGTATTTGTAAGTACAGTATCATTAAGAAATGCACCACGTATGGTAATTACGAATGCAATTGATTAGCCGACAAAGCAAAGCCGACAAATTAGAAGAATGCTATCTCCCCTTATGTCGGCTCCATGGGCTCTCCTTGTTGTCCCCCCTGCTCCCCTTACGAAGTACCGCGAGAGAGTATCGTATGTGAAGATTCAGTGAAAGAAAGACAGAGAAGTCTCCAGATTATCTGGTAAAGTCGGTCTTGAAGTTGTGAGGGGCTGAAGCGCCCTGTGCATCCGAATGCGTTTGCTACACTCTTTGAAGTTCACCGACTGACGTCTTAGGAAATAGGGAAGAAAAAACCAATTATATTTTCGAATGTCAAAAATTTATTGAACTTGAAAAAATTGTGTTACACTTCCATGTGCGGACCATTTGAAAGTAAGACTAAAAATATTAATTACTACTTTTCTTTGTGTATACATATATTTATACATTTGGTGGAAGATTCGAGGATACGATTTCCAGGCTGACCATTGCGAATTCCAAAACGTACACGGTAGCGACACTTCTCTGTTTCGCATTACGTATTTCCGTCGCGAAGTGAATCCTCTTCTGCTCCTTAAATACGGGGAAATGTCGGGGTGCGTCGACTGGTCGCGTCTCCTCCTGTCATATAACGTGCTTATTCGTCCCTTTCTCTCTTTCTCTTTTCGAGCAACCAGAATTCACTCCACCCACCCCATATCCACAAAAGAATTATAGAAACGTCAGATTTCATGGAAACTCCTGCAAATAATCCTGTCCGCCCGTTATTCGCGCTTCATTGCACTCATAAATGTGACGCCTATTCGAGCATGAGTTCACACGTATATACATATATATATATGTATATTATATTCAGTGATTTTTATTTATTTTTTTATGGCACAATATGTATAATTATATCTACACTCAGTATCGGAGTAATATATTTTTTTGTCATACTGAAAGTTTTAAAAATCTTATACTAATTTTCTTGAAATTCACAAATTATGGGAGTTTCGCGTGAAACTCATACTTTTCACGAGAATCGCATTGTACAGGCGAGAATTATAGGGCGAGAGAAACGAACGTTGGATATGGCAAAACGGTGGGGAATATTAAAATGTAAGAGGCATAAAATATATTTGAAAGTTAAATACGAGTTAAGTCATACCGGTGAGAGTTGAGGGGTAAACCAGCCGTGAAGGAGGGTTTTTCCCTTAGTGCAGTTTCCTTAAATTTCGTTAGTTTAGCAAGAAAAACATTGATATTTATTATTTTAAAAATGCTAAAGGTCTAGTTGATTTTTAATATTGATAAAATTCTATATTTTTAATCAAACAAATCCTGATAAATCTAATATGTATATACATATATCTTCTAGCCTATATATACATACACACACATGGATATTGTTCTTATACCAACCAGAAGAAATCTGTCACTTTATTTTGTCCACCAAACAAGATTTTTTTTCCTGCACTCTTGAGCATCTCTTCATATTCCAAGCGTAAAGCTTTTGAACTACGTCAAGGAAGGAAGAGCACGGAGTAGTAGAACGTCAACGATGGGCGTAACCGGATGTCAAATTGACGAAGAGTCGCTCCGCAGCACCGGTGTCGGGGTAGATTAATTTCCGTATTAATAGCCGACATCTTACTTTCTTACCGATCTTTTTCACCGTCATTTTGTCCCAGCTGGTTAATGGCGAACTGACATTTTTTTTTCTCATGACGGCAGAATAAGCGACGCCGAGGAAAAATTCTTTGTCTGCTAAACGTCCACGGTTATTATGATTCCCTAAAGAAAAACACTTTGCGAGTACATTAATTATGCTTGTTAATGCACTTTCGTGGTATCGGTCGCAGAATGAAAGACTGAGAAAAATAGGAACAAAGATACAGAAAGAAGGTACGAGGCTATATAGTAAAAAAAATAATTATTTGTAATTTCATTGCAGCCATCTTGAAAAAAAAAATCATGTTTATCAATTATTCATCGATCATCTTGATTTCTGTGTATCCCGTTATGAAATTTTCGATTATTCAATAAATTTATTTATTTTGAATTTTCAATAATACAAATTGCTCGTTTTACGCGAAATACAAATTTTTAAGGATAATTTTATCATTCATTGGCGCCATTCTTTTCTAGACTTTATATCTATATAGCTTTAATGTGCGCATCCTTGTAAACAGGGTTACAATAGAATAACTTCATTAGCATAATCACATCCCAGAGTCATCTCTACGCCGTCGGACTTAGAGTTAAACTCCCCTTCGGATTTTACGGGTGGTTTCTCACTGCCATTTCATCCCCCTACTGCGATCACGAGGGGCGGATTTCTAACCCCCTTTCGATCAGTCTGTTTACAGGAGCAACGATCGCCTTAGTCAAAAATATATTCATTGTCATAATTAAATCATTAGGCTTCAGGGCGTAACTATATATTTATTTCTATATATATATCGATACAATCGACCATTCTAATTTTGTCGCTACGTTGTGTACGGGGAGTAAGAAATTCATAAGAGTAAAAATATATATATATACACATATCGTTACTCCACGTACACAACGTAGCGACAAAATTAGAATTGCCGATTTCAAGAAAAGTATATCTCTTTGAAGAATCGTAATTAGACAGTTATCGTTAAAATCTTTCATTTGAGTATTGACTTGTTTCTTAGCTTTATTAAATAAAAGCCCTCTAAATAAATATAGTATAAGAGTGATGAACGAACTCGAATTATACAAAGAAATATTTCCTTATGGCAAAAATTATTTTCAATATAATTATTACTATTTATGATAATCGCAATAGTAATTTTTTAATACAATTTTCTTATTTTCACTGAAATCAAATTTCTTGTTTTTCGCTTAGCAACAATGCGTTTCTATTATATGTTTTATACAGCATGGCAATTATGACAGCGATACTATTATATATGGTGTATACGGTACTATATGTACTATACAGGAGCATTCACAATAGAAACGTGGAAGCGAGGCGAGAATTTGCAACGCTTGTCACATGTTTGCTGCTCTCGAACGAAGCTTCTGTGTCTACCGTTTGACGTAGCGAGGAAACTCGGGGGTTGCAAAGCACCCTAGGGGCTGTCCGTCACCGCTCGTCACAGCAATTACTTATGCTAATGATTTAGAGAATGATTTCGACATAATATTCACTCTGCTGGGATTAGATAGCATTAATTTTAATATAAATACATATGTATATACGGTGAGATATAAAATAATAACACGAGAGAAAATATATTAATTTGATATAAAATTTATATTTTCATTATGTATTTTTTTTCTGTGCCACTATAGGTACCCAGAGTCCTAGAACCATTAGGATCATTTTGATTTTCTTTTGTTGGATTATAACATCCACCCTTCATCCGTTATTCTCTAGCTTTGACATTAACCTCTCCCCTGCTCACGTTTACTGCGAAAAATAATCTCTCGCTCCCTCCTACAAGCGGTAGATATATTTTGCTTTCCTTTTTCTCCCTCCGCACCCTCCTGCCGCATCTCACGCACGTCAAAATATGACAGCTCTCTCGGCGCGGCACTTTCCGCGACAAGGATTGCAAGAGGGGTTGTCAGGGTTGGGACGACAATCTTTAAATAAAGCCGAGTTCACCGAGAAATTAGAAGTCAACGCTGCGCACAGTGTCGCCCATCGGAATTACTTTTAAATGCTATGAAAATGTCGCGGATCGATTATGCATTGGTACCGTAATGACTAACTTTGTTTTTATTCAAAACGAGGACGTTGGATTATGTTTTAAATTGTGTTATGTTTAAGATTTCTTTTTCTTTCTTTCACGTTAATTGCGAGAGGGATAGACTTATGAGAACCACTGATATGATCTTGGGGTGGTAACGCAGCGGAAACCGTAAATACTTAAGCACCCCCTTTTGGCCGAATGCGAATTCATATTCATGTATGTAACGTTTAGCATTGTTACGTCAATTTTCCAAGGGTTCGGTCGATTTGAAATGTATATGGTCGTTGGATGCTATAAGCTATTTCATCGCGTCAAAAGTATTATAAGGGTAGTGAATTTATTCAGATTCTACGTTATACGTGTCTGAAATAGCGTATTGTATCGAATTTCTTTAAGTTCAAAAGGAATTTAGTTAAATAGTTTTGATGATAATTATATGTGAAATTCTATTGGGGTATTTTTAAAGTTATTGGAAATTCATTGATTTTGAAGACTGCTTGGATTTTTAGATTTTGACCGATCGAATTTATACATATGTATAGGGGAGGTTTTTGGTATGACTTGATACACCATCTTGTGGCTTATGCACTGAACTAGGTGGTACTGTGAAAGTACTCTTATTCGTGGAGCACAGCATTGTACTGTTTTATCGACATGTTATAAAAAATTGATAGAAATGATACCGTTAGTAAGTTAGCGTCAAGATAAAAACTTATGTTTTTAATGCATAATAAATTGCCGATTTCGCTCCCGTATCCTTCCTACTTTTCCCAGTGTTCTCGTTTCCTACTTCCACTGTAAAAAAAATGTATACTAAATATTGTTTGTTGAACGAGCTTCTGTAGGAATGCTTACAATTTGTTGCATCTGAAATATGAATCTAGCATTCAATAAACAGTTTAATAATACCTTTGGTAATGTTAAAGGTGTTTATTGAATAAATGCGTACAAAGTGCTATTAAGCTTATAGTAACAAAATGTTAAATACAATTGGGTGAATTATGTTATATATGTTTGAAACATTTTATGTTGCTGGGTCGCTCTTCACTTTTATATTGGCTTTGCGCAGGTGATGGTAACTTGGCAGTACTCGCATGAGATATTCCAGCTGACCTATTTGTGGCTGAAGAACACAAAGAAATATCAAATCAATTTATTATAAATTATTATTTTAGAATGATATGAAACTCACATATGGCTTGTCATTCATTTCTCGGCGATGACATTGGCTTCCAAAAACAATAGTGTTTTCAGGTACGATTTCTGGTTCTATTAGAGAACATGCTGCACCAATTACACAGCCATTAGTTAATTCTACATTGCGGGTAACAAATGCTGTAAATAAAAAAAGTTTCATTTAGTATAATTTTGTAGAACTGAATGTGGGTAATATAGGTACCTTTATTTTCCAAAATATTATTGTCACCCACTTTAGACGCTTCACAAGTACAGTCTGCTTCAAATACATTGTAGTTGCCTATTATTTGAAGTGATGGAGTAGCAGGGTCAACAAAATTAGGTGGTAGTCTGCAATTTTTTTAAAATGTATGCAGAATAAAGAAACTATGAAATTGCACTCAATTTTTTTTACCTATTGACAATTGTTGCCATTTCTTCAATGATATTCCCTTCTCCAATTATAATAGGTCCAGCTTCCGCAATAATACTTGCTTTAGGATGTATCACAGTCCTTGGACCTATAGTGATGTCTCCCTTAAGTATGCTCTCTTCGCATACTACGGCTCCTGCTGCTATCTTGAGACTAATTAAAGAGAACATCAATGCATCCTCAATGAAAGTTAAGACAAGTCTTGCCTTTAATTTGTATAAGATGTAAAGCATGCAAATTTAATAATACTGTTACAAAGTTAGTTATTAATATTAATATGTGTCAAAGATTATGTCAGTTGACAGTACACCTAACCTTAAGAAAGTATAACAAATATGTAACAGATCATGCATAAAATTTGTGCTCAATAAATTTCACAATTGTGCTTCAATTGTGTTTCTGAAAGCTTCGCAATAAAAACAATTTATAATAAACTTTCTCACTTGCTTCGACGATTGACAGGAGTTGAGATCGACATGATTGGTACTATTACGTCAGTGACAGACAGGGACACTTGCGCAGTTTCAAAGAATAAAAGTTCTGCGCAACATTCTTAACGGAAGTGTTGGGCCCCAACCTGAAATTGCAAAGAGAGGAAGTACTCCAGACTTTTACCATAAGTAATAGAGTAAGTCAGAGTAAGTCGTAAAGTGTGCGTTAACGTAGCATAAGTTATTTTTCGGCGTCGGATATTACTGGATTTACGTAAAAAATACGTTAACAAACGTGAAATTATCATTAGGGTAAGAATAAACTATTTGTTTGGAAATCTTTGCTGGCTTGGAAAATATGGAAACTGATCTACTGCAGAACTTTGAAGACATCGGGTACGTTCGTAGGTTATTAATTGAAGAAAAACTTAAAGATTTACGTCAGAACTTCATACAATTTTTATATTATACTGTTGGACGTTACAATTTAATAATTTTGTCAATTGGCTATAACTTATGTATTCTAGATACAATTTTTATGTTCATCTTATGTTAATTTAACATCACATATTACAATACAGTTGTTTGAGGTTAGTATAATATTCATACTTTTTTACATTTTGTACAGATATACAGGGCCATTACTTGATCCTGAGAAACTATCAGATGCTTTAAATGGTGGAGCAAAATCTGTAGAATTTACGACTCTTGTAGCATGGCTTGCAGAGCAATTGAGAACATTCAATGACTTGGATGAGTCTATTCATCCTACTTCTTCGGCAGAAGATGCTAGTTCCTTCTTATTAGAATTAAGCTCTTTTCTCAAAGAACTTGGGTGTGTGAATAATCAATTAATGACTGGTAATATCAATCAACGATTAGCAACAAAACAAGAAAGAATGATATTATTAGATTATTTGATCTCAGAACTTATGACCAGCAAGATACTGGAGTGTAAAAAACCAACAAGCGATTCACAGTTAGAAGTTACGATTGTGAGTACTCATTTTAATTTTATCTATTAAGAGCAACTAATTATATATTGATTGTATAAGTAATATACCATATTTACCTACAGAGGGAAAGTAATACTGCTAAATCATTAAAAGAAATGTTGTTAGCTTTAAAATTTCAAAAGCCACCAGACAACATAACTCCACAGTTACTCTTTAACAAAGTAGATGCTAAGTTAAAAGAAATTGTTGGAAAAGTTCCTGCGGATCTGTTAGGTAAACCATTATTTTTTGGAGAATTATCAAATGATCAATGGGAAAAGTTGGATAAATTGCAACAAGATTTAAATGAGGAATACAGAATACGGCGAGAGATGTTACTTAAAAGACTGGACGTTACCGTTCAATCATTTCTGGTACAGTATACTATTTCTATTGTAATAACATAATCATTTCATGAAATTAACAGTGCCATCGATACATAACTTTATTGATGCATCTCTTACCATTTTTCCCCATTTCAGTGGTCTGACAGAATAAGACCAAAGGGAGATCAGCTAAATGCTTGTTATCAAAGCAAAAGGGATAAAATGTCTGCCGAACCAAATGTAACAATTGCAGACTTACTAGCATCCCGAGATGATTTGGCAGTAATTGAAAAAACAAGTAATGCTACAGTTCGCAAAAATACACGCAGTCAAGTGAACAAAGTCATAATTGGAGCAGTTCCTGATCGAGGAGGAAGACCATGTGACCAGGAACCACCACCACCCGAGATGCCATCCTGGCAGAAAGATCGTGTGGCTGGACCACCTTCTTTTAGAGGAGGTCGAGGTGGGGGTAGAGGTGCTGGTGGAAATACAGGATATAGAGATCGCAAAGATGCATCTAAAAATTTTGGACAAAACCAAGATGCTCCACCTCAGCATCAATACCTACATCTTGAACAACAGCAATATAATGCTGATTATGGTAACCGTGAAGGATATCATGGGTATCAAAGAGGAAGCGGTGGTGGTGGAGGTGGCAGAGGTCGAGGCGGAAGAGTTCAAGGAGGTTGGAATCAAGGCGAAAACTATGGCTCTAATAGTTATCAACGTGGTTATAATCGTGGTCGAGGAAGTGGCAGACAACATTATTAAAAATTATAATGACTGATTAAAAATTGCTTAGTTGTACTTGCACTGTTTACTGATTAACTGATATCACGACTTTTACTGATATAAAAATAACAGAAGGCTGATTATTTTTTTTGCTATTAATACGGTTGAGCTGCACTCTGTAGTGCCTCTGTCAATACGCGCGACTTATAATTAATATTAATTTTAAAAACCATTATGAAATAATAATGTAAAAATTGCATAATCAATTTCTGATTCAATCAGAAAGCAACAGATAAATTATTTTGAAAATCCTCATTAGTATTGTAATATTACCGCTAACCATTAAAGCCAATTGTTTATACACATTGAAGAGATGTTTAATGAATCTTCTTGGAAATTAATAATACAATATTATTGTAAGTATAACTTATTTATATTTATTAAAATATCTTTGGATTTTTCAAATATTCGTACTACTAAATAAAGATTAAAGTGATATAATCATATATTTTGTTAATTTATACTGAATCGCGCTTATCCTTTCCCGTCATTTTATTGATTAAATTAATTTTGTAAATTGAACTATCTAATATCTGTCGTCACAACTGAGCAAAGAATGAGGATATTTTTTTACATTTTTCTTTACTTTGTGTTGACATTTCAGGATCTGACGCTCTTTTCTTACTAGCACGATCATCTACGTCATCAATAATTTCCTTTCTTTTTATAGATATTGAATTACATTTCAAGGATTCATTTATTGCTTGTTGCAAATCTTGTGCTATGTGAAAATCCATATGTTCGTTATGTCTTTCAATCACTATTAACTGATCGCATTGTAAACATTTTTTAAAAGAGTTCGTAGAGTCGTTACTAGGATTACACTTTTTTAAAAAAGCACTAATTGAATTATTATTTTTTACAGATTTAGAACCATTAGATTTATTAGATTTGTTCGGTTTCACTTTTCCTGTTTTTCCTGTACTAGCGTTACTTACTGGACTCTTTTTTCGAGCTTTCAATATTAAATTTGCTTCCCTTTGCAATTTCTCTGGTAACAAAGATACAATTTGTGGATCAATATCATTCAAGTCAGGAAATATTTCTCTTAGCTCTACTAAGGTTTCATTATTTTCTCTAAAATCATTATGATTTCTACCGTGTAAAACATTTGATTCTAATACTGATACACCGTGCACAGAGCTTTGATGATTCGATGAAGAGTTATTGTCAGAGCTTCCCATAATGCTACCATGATCATTTTCTTTGTGAGTTACATTATCAGTATTCGTGGTATTAGATGCATTTTCAATTGACTTCTCTTTGCTGTCTTCTAAATCACACTTGCTGCCTGTTTTATTTTCTACTGTCTCTGAGGATCCTGATCTGTCATGACTGTCAAAAACGACATGCACCGCGTCTTCCTCATGATCATTAAAATTTTCGTTAGGATCTTTGACTGACTTACTATTAATTTTGTTCACGTCACTAAAAGCATTCATAAAAAAAGACTTCGACGACTTATCATGTTGCGTTGTATCATTTATGTCATTTTGTGTTACTGGCAAAGCATCATTGCAATGCGTGTCATTTTTATCAACAGATGAGTCTGACGTATCAGTTGTTCTATTAACTATTAGATTATTCGGTTTAAAATAATTAATAAAATTATTGCTACCTTTAGTCTGTTTAAACTTTCCCACTGAAATACCTAAAAAAGCTATTGGCTGTTGTGTTGACTTAGTCACAATTTCGATGGTCTGCCTGGTTATTTTATCCGGTTTATACGAGATCAAAGGACATGAGCGAGACTGCGACACTGTGGTTCTATTTTGGTAGTAATGGTAACTCACAGTCAATAGAGTTGCACGACGTTGGTTTTCTTCAAAATCTTGTTCTAGACGGTCGCAAACATCCGCCGCAAGTTCTCCTATCCAGTGTTGTAGCTACGATGAAAACAATTTTTTAATATAAAAATTTCAGATTTAGTATGTGACGACTCTTACCACATCTATTGTAGTGATTGCTTGTTTTCCTGGAAATTTTTTACAGGCACCGATAGACTTGCATACCAATCTTGCTACAACTGGCTCGTTATCAACGCCACGAGCAATATTATACAGCCATAATCTGATGATCATAAAATATGAAAAATCATGAAGAAAATACTGATAATCGTTTTTAATTGAGAAAAAGTAAACATCTCTTGTACCCTGTTTTGTCATCAAAACGTTTTTGAAGGTCTTGTAATGTGTAACGCATTAGATCTGCCATAACGTTACATCCAAGAGATTCCACTACAACATCACCAAATTTTCCTCCAAGATTTCGAACTTTTTTAACTGGTAGTGTGGAATAAAGTGATGGGACAGCTGAAGATGGTAGAATAGTTTGGCGATTTGGTTTATGTAATCCACAAGCTAATTTAGCTAGAATCTAAGACATTTGTTCATTGTATTTGCATATATGACCATCTATATTTGATTTAAAGATAATACATACCTTATTATATGAAATGCCTGCTGAGCATTTAAACCCTGTTATTTCTAATATTTCAGCCCTTAACTTCTCAACTATTGTACCAGCAACAGCAAGTCTTTGAGCTTGATCATCCTCCAATTCATCAAATATTGAGGAAATCCATCTATCTAAGCCATCTTTTCTTTGTTCTAAAAATTATTTTAAACATTTTTCAACTTACTCTAATATTAAGGCATATTTTTAATAATATAAAACTATAGTTATACCTGCCTTCATCATTGTTCCCTATTTCTGAAAAGTCCACAATGAAAGTATTAGAAAGACTCTTTGTCATACTTTTAATACACTCAGGTGATAATGACATTTTTTTATCAACTATTTCTGTAATGTCTAAATATGCCTCATCGACACTTGCACGTTCAACAATGTTACAATGTTTTCTCATGACTTCAATAACTTCACGACCAGCATTTCTGTACCTGAAATTATACATTCACGCCTCTATGAATTACAAAGCCCTATTAACATTTTACAATTATTTACTTACCTTGATGTATCTGATTTTCCACGAAGTGCTGGTACACTGACCAACACAAGGTCTGGACATTTCTCCTTTGCTTCATCACCTCGCATATGTCTACTAACTCCAAAAGCTCTTGCTTCATAATTTACGGCGATAATTCTGAAAGAAAAAAAATATTTATACCAAAAGCTATATATCACAATTAAAAAGTAGTAGCTTCTAATGAGTACTAACAGTATATATCACTAATATCTACTTATGGAATCCAATAAATAAATAACATTGCAGACATTTTATTACAATAAAAGATGGTTCATATTTAATTTCTATATTTCTATAATAAAATATAAGATAAGAAAAAAGAACTTTACCCGCCTAATTGCCATTGATTGTACTGTACAACAGCTACAGGTTTTTCTTTAAGATCTGGCTGTAATCTTTCCTCGACTTGGCAGAAAAAACAATCCATATCTATCAAAACTACTATTCTCTCTCCTAAATTCGACATTTTATCTATAAGAATTTATTCAGATAATAATTAATGACAAGATGTAACAAACTTTGAAATAATTTGTATTAATGCACTTTCCAGGCATAGATCAGCAGAAACAATGATTGTTATATAGGGTAATTATAAAAGATGTCGGTTATTATGTCCGTCGTTGTTATCTGGTGCACGGTGTGCTTAGAAATGCTAAGAAATGCCTAGTACCCGTCAGACATAAAATCCCATGTGGTTGGTCCTCTTTATTATTTTTTTCTTGGTGGGTCCAATCAGTGCCTAAACTCGAGTCAACATAAGAGAAGTTTGTTAGAACTAAGTTTGGTTAATCCGTTTACGTTTGTTTGTAACTGGATTTTTAAGCACGTGCTGTGGCGACCCTCTGAAGATTTGTGGTATAATGCCAAGTAAGAAGAAAAAATATAATACTCGTTTTCCAGTGGTAAGTGTTAGAGTAATCTATGAATTATAATGTTTCATTGTACAAGATGTAACCAAGATAGAATGTCAAGCCACTACCAATTGATTCATTGGCATTGGAATGCAGTTAAAGTATTTCTTATTAATATTGGGAGAAAGTATTTAAATTTCATTACATTATATGTAGCTGTATGTTATTTTTTAACTGCTCTACAATGTATTTCAGTCACGCATTAAGAAGATTATGCAAAGTGATGAGGATGTTGGAAAAGTTGCTCAAGCTGTGCCAGTTATAATCTATATCCTTTTAGAATAATTGATTAGATATAATTATTATAATAGTATTCCATGTAAGCATTTTATATCAGTCTGTGGACTTTTAAATTTCTGTTTACATCTTTCAACTCCTTAACTATTTCTATACCTAGAACTCTAGAGTTATTTGTGCACTCCTTATTGACAAAAACTATGCAAATCACGAGCGCCAAGAATGCTAAGACACTAAGTCCTTCTCACATGTGAGTATTTTATATTCTTTCTAATATGTCAACTTTATCTCATCGCTGAAATACTTATTTTTATTTATATTATTTACTTATTTATAGGAAGCAGTGTATTCTTTCAGAAAGTCGGTTTGATTTTTTAAAAGATTTAGTAAAAGGCCTACCAGACATATCAGGAGCAGATGAAGAAGTACCTACACCACCGTTGACACCCGCTCCTATGTCTGCTAATCCACTGACAGTTGTATGCCCACCTGCAGTACGTCATTCCGAAGCTGGGTAAGATTTATTTATGAATTGTATTAGCACATTACTCTTTATATACCAAACAATTAATGAATATATTATTTTTGCTGTTCTAGTGTTCCAAAGGAAGTACAATCATGTGAAATAAGTATAAGTCGCAGAAATTCAAAAGATATTAAAGGAATAGGAAGCACTAGCACAGGGATTTTGAGCGAAACAGCTAAAGTTGCATCCACACCAAGCGCTCCAGATTTTCAGATATCGGTGCCTACCTCATTTCAAATTAGTCAACCTAATTTTTATACCGAAGTAAATCCCATTAATCTGAGCAGTCATCCTTCTAACATGAGTACCAATGACCTACCTACATCTAATTTTACTCATACTGCCAATATTGATGAGGACTATGATACGTAGTTTTTTTTTCCACAATGTTTCATTTGGTCCAATGGCTGAGGTAGACCTGAGTCTTATACATAAAAATTAAGTAACATCGTAGTAGTCAATGGATTACCTATAATACTACTGAAAAACTATCAGTAGTTGTGCAGGCTTGTAAAAGAGAGGTGAACAGTTTGCATTTTTTTTTGTGTTGAGCAAACAGGAATTATCCAAATTTGCTTGTGAAACTAGTTTGATGAAGTTACGTTATCGTAACTTAAGTTTTATGGAAACGATGGATTTTCTATTGTAAATATTTATCGTAAATTAGTAGATTGGTCGACGTATACGTATGCTACAATAATTAATTTCTTAAAAATGATTTTTTAAATACATCAAAATCCCAGTTAGGTCGTAGTAAGTATGATTTCTATTGTAATGTTAAGTATGACGTATTTAACTTTCTATTAAATATACATAATCGTTTATATGTTCAGCATACGTAATAAAAACTGTAATTCTCTTATCTTCATGAACTGATCATTATATTCTTTTGTAACTATATTTTTCATTATATTTTTTCAACAATTATGTAAGAATATATTTTTTATTCATCAAGTGTACATCAACGTTGCATAGATCAACCATACCAAATGATATCACAGAGACTACGACTGACAACTTACAGCCCAGTTAAAAAAAGAAAAATAACTGAAAGAAGAACACAGACGTCCAAAAGTTCGATATGACTCTTGGAAGAATGAGAGCTCCAACCCGGTGACCCGTTTTATATATCAGAAACTCCCCTCTCCTGTTATCTGACCTACTGGGTGAATGCATCCCACTTAATTTGAATACCAATAATTTCTGGAAAATTATTCGACAATTTTGCATAATTTGTTTTACGAGTGCTCTTAGTAAAAGGACTTTACCTTGAATTGCAAAAAATTACCATATAATCTAATATTCAATTATGTTCTTTTCGCAGCCTCGTATGAAAAGTTATAGGTAAAATATAATTATGTTTAGGGTCTGAAAAAAGTGACATGACACAGTTACAAAAAAGGTAAAAATATTTTTAAATCGCTGCATTACAAGATGCATAGTTACACGAGTAGCCTTATTCGAGAATTATAATGATAACAATTACAATAAATATTTACAGAGTATAAACTAGTCAGATTAGGAGAATTTTACGTGTGCAGATGTAGAAACAACGTCTGGACGGGTCGTTATAAAGGTACAATTATTTATATACCACATGTACGGATTGTTAATGGTGAATATGGTAATTATCCGTCATCTCAATTATATAAATAAAGTGTAGCCATCATTTGACAATATCAATTGATAAATTAAATCAAAGCTAACGCTCAATTAATACATCTTGGAACGCCATGCATTAATTTTTCATATATATCAAATTTTGATAAATACCAAAATTAGCCATAAATATTATTAGGTATAACGCTGACCTATTTGTATCAATGACTATAATAATTTAGATAAACGATATCTATTTTCCTCGCCTAAATTCAACAATCTCCAACGTAATGACGATTAGTCAAATGACAGCTACCCCTCTAACAAAGCACGTGCAAAGTTTGACAGTACAAATTCGACACGTGCTTCGCGCAAGAGTAAATGTTGCAATGATGGCGAGTCAATGGTATTTTTAAGTACAGTGTACTAAGTGCAATTTAATGGTTTACGAATAATCCACTTCGGACTTCATTATTCCTTGCCCGATAGAAGATATTTTTTTTTATCGTCGCACCATGAGAAATATTGGACTACGAGTTATAAATCCTATCTAGGACTACGGTATAAATATTGTTTTTCTTGGCGTATCGTTATCAATATAGATAAGACAGTATATACGAAAATTGTATGTTTTATTATAGTAGACAAGTAGACGAATCTTAGTGCATCGTTTTCATTTTACGTCCGGTTGTAATTATACTAGAATCAAATAATAAGTCATATATACAGTATCGCGATGAACAATTAAATATTAATTCTAGCAGTACATTCTCAAGTATATTTAACCAAAACGGTGCTTTGGCAGAAACACGTTTCCCGTAGCACCGTAACGAGTTAGCACTATGGTTTTTTTCTTTTAATTTTTATTTCTCATCGTCCACTGTCTGCAACTATCTTTTGTACTACTTAATGTACATAGTCCTTACATGATCAGAGCTGAGTATGCGACGTAGGTAAATAAGGATTTAATTACGGCCATTGGCCCAAGTAAACGATGGCTAAGATAATAAATAATCGAAATAGATACAAGTCACTCTTATAATTTATGATTGATGGAACTTTAGACAACCGGATCGAAGCATTTTTTAAAATCGTATATGTGCTCGAAATTGTGTAAAATTGTTTCTGCAATTTTGTGTTTTTGTTCCATCATATCCTAGTCGAGAAGTATGGGGATAGAAGAATCCCAAAGAAAAAAGATACGTATTACCTTTATAAAACAATTTTCACAAGGATGCATGTAAGAGTACAATTTGTGGAACATAGTGAGTCTTACTGTAAGTGAATGTCGAATTGCTTAGGTTTTGATTAAAGTTTTTTTTTAATTATTGAATTCGATTTCGGAGTATCATTGCTAAGGCATCCTTGGTAAATCTCAATGTTAGATAAATTATATTTTGTGATTATTGAAGTTAGGGTATTTGTCTCAGTTCTCTACGTTACCCTCATAAAGGGATTCGCACTTTTCCAGTAGACGAAGAACAGGAATGATATTGTAAGGGAACAAAGCTTTAGAGACAAGTCTATCTATTGCTAGCCGGAGTCTTATCAGTACTGTCATGGTATCATCTAATTCCCTACCGCAACACGACACAAATTCTGTCCAATTTCGCCTGACATATTTAAGAAACCTGAATAAGTAGAGAAGAAAGCAGGTTTCATTGCTGACCAAATAATCTAATAGTACGTCATGATCATGGGAGACACCTGTTAGAAATTGTATGAAGGTCAGTGTAGGACTGAGCATGTGTCCCAAATCATTCTGAGGTGGTCCTCTGCAGAAGAGACCAACGGCAACGTCCAGACAACAAACCATGCCTTCAATGAGGAAGTCATCCTGATCAAGAAACATTTGTACGACCCACTGCGCGAGTAAGGTCTCAGGATGGAAGGGCATCAATGCCTTGACGCACTGGTCCAGTTGTCTTAAGACCTCTCTGATGCTGCGCTCAATGACTGCCATATCTGCGTCGAGATCCTCGGCTTCGGAATCTAGAGATGAGTCGCTCGAGTCGCTCCGTGTCTCCTTGACCGTCACCGCGACACTCTTGAGAACCAGTAGAATAACTTTTTGTAAGAGTGGACGATCACCGTCGCCAGTACCTCCGCCAAACCTTCCTGAGCCATGGCGGTATGGAAGTGCATCCAGTAATCTCCAGTCTTTGACTGCACGTACAATCAAGTGCGCTAGCGAACATGGTTCGTCCGGAAGGACGTCTTGCAAGGCTAGGGTACTACCGTAGCATAACACTTCATTGAAGAGACCCAGTAGATGTCTCCAAATAACTCCAGGAACATTCGCATTCAGGAGCATTACGAGATTGTCGAGTTGTGAATAGAAAAGTTTGGTATCGATGACAGATAAGTTGGCCTTCACCGAGATAATAGACTCCCACAGTTCTAAGAATGTGATGACGGCAGATTCGTGTTGAGGCGTGTACGAGCCTAGGATGGCATCGAACTTCGATACCAGGAGTGTCCACTTGGACTCCAGTGCTTTCACACACATTGCTTTTACAGGAGTACTGTCCAAGCTTTCAGGATCAGAAATTGTTACTGTATTGCAATTTGGCGGTGGTACAGAACTATCTGATTCCTCTAGAGGATGGATACTGCAGTCCTTATGCTCGACGACCCTCTTTACCACATCAAGAGTGAAGAGCATTTGACTTGGGGAGTGAGTATTCACTAAGGATTGTGTTAATCTCTCTAACCAGGCTGCTTCAATGTTCTCCTTGGTTACGATGAAGAATGCTGCCAGGGCTCTACTCGCTGTGAATGATATGAACTTGTTGGATGTGCAGGATAGGTCGATTATTTGATCTATGATCCCGTGTTCGTTACGAGAGAGGGCTTCGCAAACATCTGCAACCCTACTACACATGATTCCTCTTGTGTTCTGCTTAATAGCAAGATCAAAGAGGAGTTGTAAAGCACTTATAAATTCTAAAGTTTTGTCCGGCTCCCATTCGGATATCGTTGCTGTGCGAAATCCACCACTTGCTGCTTGAACAGTCATTGCAGTAAATGGCTTGCGTAGACTGCTCTCTGGAATGTTACATAGACACTGTGCGAGCAGACTGTTTTGAAATCGTTCCATTTCTGTAATTCCATCATCTTCATCGTCACCGTTTTCAACACGTTGTTTCTTCTTCGCTGGCTCCTCCATTTTATTACTAGGAGGATGACCACGATATCGTCGACGTACCATTAGCAATAGTTTACTTCCTCCTTTCTCTTATGTGCTTCTTGGATCTTTATTGTCAAGTTATCTTCCTAAGAAACAGGATATTTCGGTAGCATAAATACCACATGAATACCAAGTGAGAGGGAGCCTGCATCAGCCTAGTACACAGTAGCTGTTAGTATGCCTTCCGTGCGTAACAGTAGCCAGCTTAAGAACCTATAATATAAAAGGAACTACTTTCAATTAACCATTTACAGGAACCTAGTGCTTGTGAATGCTTTCCAGAAACATGTACAAATGAAACATACCTTAACTTTAAAGTAGTAGGCCAGCCAGTCTTTTTATACGTAAATTCGTTTGAACACTTTTGGTGCCACAACTGCAGTTTCTAAGTGAAAAATCAGTCGCCCTAGTAAATATTCACAATAGCAGTCCATATAATTCCACAAAAAACAATATTTACAAGTGCGTGAAATACGATCAAAAAAGTGTAGTCAGGCAAGTCAATTTTAACACAGGCCCACAAGTTGTGTATAATGTGACGCTTGCTACCGCGTTAAGAAATATTTACACTCGGGGAACTTTCTTTAAAACACATCGGACCGGATGAACGTCGCCGCTGGGAAACCATTTGATCCGTACTCCCACATAGGCACTGATTTTTAACTTTAAACGGGTATAAATATATTTTTGTTTGTACCCGAAGAAATTCTTTTGACTAGGAAGTGGCGGAGCACCCAACAGGAAAAGGATTGCCCTGTTGCCACATGTGCACGCTACCAAGTAAAAATGCGAATTACATCTTCCTCTCGTTAAATTCGAGGCCTAGATCTGAAAAAAAGTACATATGTAACATCTAAACGCTGATTAGAAGTTCATAAACGTAGGAAACAACTTCCAGTCGAGTTAAGCATTCATTTTCTTGATGGCATCATGCGGAACTGCGTAACACAGTAGCTGCTCGTCGCATATTCCACAACGCACTAAACTGGGATTACGAAAACCGCATAAATAACTGTTTTCCCACCATCGTAGTATACATTTAAATATTTCTTGGACCTCCGATACATCATGTTTCCTTTTAAAAACTGTCTTGATCTTAATTTCGTATCACAAATGAGCATTAAGTTTGGCAACAACGTATTTACTGTAGCGCCTCCATCGTGTTTAGGTGTGGTCATTGGTAGACAATAAATTCCCGCCATTATCCGAATTCAAAACGTGTTAAATAATGAGAGGAAACATTTCGCTTCAATTTAAATCAAAATTTTTATTATGACTGTGAGTATGTAAAGAAGACGTCAATTTCTGGCTATAAATGTTATTCAACATTCGTTTAAGATTTTATTATCTTATGCAAAGTGACGAAAATCATAAACAGCAGCAGACATGAAAAAATATTAGCGAGGAGACGTCGAGATGGATCTCTTATTTTCTTGATGCCATAAATTACTAGTGCTAAGGGCCCAGTCACACTCGTCAAACGCGCGTTCGAACGCGAACGCGTGCGCGGACGCAAGCGCAGTTTAATGCGTTCC
>JARQSW010000606.1:0-79299 GCA_030142375.1 Calameuta pallipes | reverse complement strand
GCTGCGCTCGAACGCACGTCTGGTCGTGCGTTCGATGCCATCTTGACTTGTCGCATTACATTACATGTGTTCCAACCAGTTCCAACCTTTGCGTCCGCGCACGCGTTCGCGTTCGAAGGCGCGTTTGACGAGTGTGACTGGGCCCTAATTATGACCGAATATTTGGGTCACTTCCAACATATGAACTTTCATCTCTCTAATATTACTTACTCGGAGGTCTCAGTAGATAGTAAGGAGCAATGGCAGCCTGGATTGTTGTGACACCAAGGTAGAATTGCTTTAATTCATCATGACATATTGAATAACATTTGATACAATCTTAATAATAACTTTATTGATGATTCTAACTATCTGTAGACAAGAACTCTTTTGTTAATTTCATATGTTCTTGATCATATTCTGACGTTAGACATTTGTATAAACTTTTCCTGTAGATGGCACTACCATAGGTGATACAAAATAGAAATCAAATTCAAATTGGAGAAATATTAAACATTAATTTTTTTTCAGGCTTAAAAAGGGTTTAAGAATCATTGATCGAGTGGATAGTGGGAAGTTTCGTCTTCTGGTTAATCGTATCTGTCAAAGTTTACAATCAGGCAGTAATACGAAAGTATTTAATGCGGAAGAAGAAGAGAAATTATCAATCTCACTTGATCTACATAAAGATGATCTGAGTTTGCTGTTAGACACAGTTACGTTGATCTATACGCAAGCTGCTTATAGTATTGTAAAACCAGCAGTTATGGAAGCATACATGAAGGATCCTCTTAATATAGAAGATGACAAAGCTGCTATTTTATTAAATGCATGGGTCATGTATGCCAAAGGAATTATCGATGTCCTAAGACAAAAATCTATATTTCATACTCAGGTAACATATAGAAGTCAATTTCAAGTTTAAACATTTATGCATTTTATTGATTTATCATGATCATTGTATAATATCAATTTTAGGTGAATGATATTAATTGGAGTCTGAATATGCAATCATCGTCATCAGGAATCAGCAAGGAAGCACGACCACTTGTGTTGCTTCAATTAGGTTTAACTGGCACACCAGCCACTAATTTGACAGTGGAAATGAACAAACAGGAATTATCTACACTCTATCAGAATTTAGAGAAAATTCAGGCTCAATTGGATGCTCTTAAATAAGTGTATGTATATAGTATAAAGCTTACATGTATAAAATCTAGAAGAAATAGACTATTCAAAAAGCTTCGATTATTCAAAACTGCAGTTGTATTTACGAATTTTATATTAACCATAAATTAATATACTTTTTTTTATTAATAACGATGTAACTTACATTGTCATGCCTAATCCTGTTTTTACAGATAAACTTATTCAATATAATTTGATTTACAACAGAGTAAAAAGTTATTAGGTAAAATTTCTTTATACACCTTAAAAAAATAATAACAAATATAAGAAATAACAAGAACTATTCTTTAACATTTTCATACAACGTCTTCGATACAGGCACAGTACGCTTTTCAACACGCTCATACAGATGTGGACTTCTATTCGGTATAACAGAATTTACATCTGGCAAACTATCCAGTGAATTTTGATCAGAAAATCTGAAATTTATCTTTGTTGGTCCCTCAGTATATCGATCAGTGCACAATTGGTTGTTTTGTTTCCTCTCAGTACTGGACATAGTTTCCAAGACTTCCGGGACACGTCGAGTAAAGAGCTTAGCCTTGCAGACGACCAGGACGACGACGATGATCATAAGGAATAATACCATGGTAGTCAAAGCTCCTACAATCCATCCCAATTTTTCATCTACGAACAAGTCAAATTAATCCTTATTGTTTCCTAATCGTATCATATAATAAGTTACTCTGATACAAACCAGTCACATTATTAAAAAGTACAACAGCAGTACTTCCTAATTCCAATATGTCATTCTCATTGCTCAGGGTAAATCTGCAGGTCCATTGTCCTAGGTCAGTATGATCGGGTTTAAACTGCAGAGTACATATGCCCGAGGAGTAATTCAATTGTGCATTGTATCTGATTAAAAAAATTACATAATTGTTTCAGTTAATCAAAAATTATCTAAACCAATCAAAGACATGTCTTAAAGATACATTGAAGACTCACTTAGTCATCTTTGTAGAATTATTCTGCTGCACATGAACATTCGGTGCATGGAACCAATGACATTTGGCTTCTGGTGAAACAGGACGTACCCTACACGCCAGAGAAACCTTCTGATGAGCAGCAGCCCAAAGTACCATGGTAACAGGTTCTAAAAATGGTCAATACCCGCTAATAAATCTTCCGTGTTGATCATCGCATAGCAATTTCTCTTATCACTTCACCAAAAGTTTCCAGATATTCTAGAGAATCAAATACACCATTCACCACCATACAGAATTTTCATTGTTTTTATGTGGATGCGTCCGGTGTAAGCATGATCGGTAGTGGTCGACGATAAAATCTTTTAATGCATATTTCTTCAATTAAAGTGTTCTGTCATAATTTGTGTCAGATGGTTGCGTTGTCACGACCAAAACCAAGGTCACCGTCACCAAGTACAAGGTGCACGCATACTCTATAGTCTTTAACGACTTCCATCATAGTACCGGAAGTCTAGTTTCTTTCAAAATGGCTGTCTTCGCTCGTGCATCGGTGTACAAAAGACACAGTAGCAGTAAGGTGGTAGGTACAGTGCAAGAATCCCTGAAGTGCAATGACAACGTTGAACCGTGGATTTTATATGAAAAGTTGTACATATAATGTGAAGGTGACGAGAAATGAGTAGTATCGATATTAGTTCCTTTTCGCATTATCCTTTATTGAGGAAGTTTTCTTTTTTTTTGTTTACATTAAATGTAGCCGATCTTTGGGCATTTGTATGTGCGTAATGACGAATGACGATAAGTGTTGCGCAATTGAGACATTAATAATCGGACGAAGAGCTAAATGTGAACTAATCTGCAACTATTGAAGCCACTTTTGTTCAAGTTTTAATCAGCGAGATTTGCTTCTTTACACGTATCGCGCAACATTCATTCTCTTTCACGAGCAAACAAAACAACGTGACATTACGTTCGACATAGTACTGGCCCTGGATGTGGCTTACGCGAAAATAAAAGCTGTCATTAATTTTTTTAACTGTCTTATAAAGGGCCAGTCGAAGGTGATGCCCCGTGATTTAAAAGGGGCACAGATCCTCCCATTTCTTTTTAAATTACTTATGCGAATAAGAGTGGATGTCGAAATTAATTGTGCCAACTATAAACACCGTTGACACACATGCAACGTATAATCTATCTAAAGAAGTCAGAGCTTAATTCTAAAAATTGTCTAACTAGTTTTAAGGTAATATATAATTTTCAAAAATCCGTGTCGGACTACCTTTACGCACTTTTATGGCATCCTCCATTTTGGTTCATGATTTTATACTGAATTCCTAATCAAACGTATCCCGTTCAAACGACGTTTATCATTT
Organism: Calameuta pallipes; assembly: GCA_030142375.1. Classification (NCBI taxonomy): domain Eukaryota; kingdom Metazoa; phylum Arthropoda; class Insecta; order Hymenoptera; family Cephidae; genus Calameuta; species Calameuta pallipes. Next base: position 75,830 of record JARQSW010000606.1, on the reverse strand, counting down.
TGGATTATATCGTCCTATGAAAGAAATCCTTTTCCCTTTAACTAAAGTCACAGTGGATACCAGAGATACCATTTCTATAGTTCACAGCTCAAATTTCAGTCTTTCACGGATTTCGAAGTACATCGCAATAAGATGAATCGCGGCGATCATAGATCGCGGGTGAATTTCTATGACGCGCACAAAAATAAATATCGTGAAAGCGATAAGACAATTATTTATTATCGATATCGCGCGAGTGGACGTCATGAGCGAACCTTCGTACATAATAATAAATGCTTTTTGAGCCTAGCTATGATAAGTTGTATACATAGATATACATAAACACGAATAGATTCTGAACGACGTTGACGATGATATAAAACGAGAAAATTACATTATTATTACTTCATAATAATTTACTTTCACGTGTTATCAATTAAATATAATTGATAAGCGTTACTACTTAAAAGCTTCTACGGGAGAGTCTTTTGTGTTCGTACGTGCATTTTATGCGTGGGTGCGTGCATGCGCTAATGGCTGGAGGTCATTGTTAAGGGTTAAAGGAAGACGCTATAAACTTGGGGATGAATGATTTGTCATTTAACGATGAGAAACGGAGACTAGATGATCCCCAAAAGGATTACTTTAATATGAAAATGCGATCTCTTGTGTGAATTCGTTGTTAAATATTTTGAATTACCGAAGTTCCGCGCCTCGCTAAGTAATTTTGGCAAGAGAAAAGATAAACGATGAACGCTAGCGATGAGCGATAAATAAGGGGCGACACTAAGGCTAATAAATGCAAATCGATCTTAAAGCTATACGTATGACGTAATAAATGCAAGACTCAATAACTTATGGCAATACACTAGGAAACTTAGTTGTAGTCGTAGAGACGGACGTCCGTTTTCAATGGGGATGAGCACTCATGTCGTGATACACATTGATTGTATTAAACAAAATTTCTTTCTGCAATCTCTTTTTTTGTTATATAAAAAGGACTTATATAGAAAAAATTGGTTACGGGTATTTACTTCGTCAGCCGAGATGAGTTTAAAAAATTAAGGTGTCTCACGACGCGGGCAGTTTGTGATTTTGAGCACCAATCCTCTTTCAACCTCCATCACCATCGCCACCACCACCACCACCACCATCATTATCAGCGGGAGCAGCAGCAGCACCGTAGATGATATGATGCTGATACGCGCAACGTATTTACGTCTCGTACGTTGACGAGTTCCTCTCTCAGGATTCAATGATACCTGGTTGCAGGAGACTGAGCTTAGCTGATGGTGCATCCGTATAATTATGTTGCCCACGCATCCTGGCGCCACATGTCCAGAGTCCTTCCTGTTCTGCGAGGGCATGGCTCAACCGGACGCTACAGTCCCGACCTTCAGCACCTGCAGCTGGAAATTGTTTTACCACAACGGTAGTGTTTGAATTTGCTGGCGTAAGTGACCATCGGCATTGTTCAACTGCCCCGGAAGTGACGCATCGTAGGAGAACGGTCCCTCCGGAAGATATTTGAATATCCTTGGAGAGTTCAGAGAACCGAACATCGTCTGTGAGATCAAAGATATAAAGTAGGGCATTTTGTAATGGTTGTGCGTGGACCAACTAATGAGTGCTAATTATTAACCTTGTTCGAAGACTGTGAGTTTAGCTACTGACGAAGCCAACATTGTGTTCAGGGTCGTCACTGATACTCTGCAACCCCAGTGACCTTGTTCTTCGGCGAAGACATGCGCCAGTTCAAGGCTACAGTCTCTACCAAGATCCCCCTTACTTGGAAACTCACGAACTACGATTTCACTGTCGCTTCCGCTTAATGGCTTCCATGTCCAGGCACATTTTTCTACGCGGCTAGTGGTCACGCATTTTAGGGTAGTTTCACTGCCGATTGGTACCGATGTGTCTTCTGGAGTTTCCGCAAAGCTCAATTTAGCTAAGAGAAGTAAAAGGAAGTTTTTGTAATCTAAAGGTCTTGGCTTAAGTTTTTTTTAAACTGATTTATGGTATTCCTACCAGAGGGCAGAAGAGAGACTGTCGCAGGGGGAGCTTCGTGAAGAACTCCACCCGGAGTTAAACGAACTCCACAGGTCCAAAGACCTTCCTCTTCGTGGAGGATGTTCTTGAATCTAACTGAACAATCGTGATCGTTATCCTCGTTTGGTGAGAATTTCTTTACTATCATTGTGTCCTCGCTAGAATTCGTTGCCTTCCAAGACCATTCACATTGAACGACAGGTTTGTTTGCTAGGCATCGCAAGAATACCGTTTCACCGGCTGCTATCTGTATGCCACGGGAGAGTTGTACGAATTCGACTGGAACAAAGTGCAACGAAGGAAATCGTAGAGATCAACAGATTGTCAATGTTGGATAGAAAAAAAGGTGTATTACAGCTAAATTACTTGAACACTACATCTTTGGATCATGCATACTTTCCTAAATTGGCATAGAATTTAGCAACTTCAGTTTTGTTGGAGGTATGGCAAATGTCCCGTTATAATTAATTTTCCGTTATTTAAGCGACAAACCACAGGTTAAGTAATGCGTCTACTGACCCTCATGCCGATTTCTTGTCTCATCGAAAGTATTTTGAGAAATAATGTAATGATCTAATTAGAAAAAACAATATTAAATAGTTTATAATACCTTCGGATATTAAAAATCGAATTGGAGTAGATTGAGTGAATGTTGCGTTCGGATTGGTTCGTGCTCCACAGGTCCAAAAGCCTTCTTGTTCCGGTAGAACATTTTTGAATTTTATACTACACTCAGTACTGTCATTTCCAAAGGCTGGAAATTTTTTCACTTCTAAATTCCATGGCTGAGACTGATTCAATTGGCGCCAGGACCATTGACATTCGCGAACTGGAGTCTTCGTTTTGCACATAATTTGCGTAGAGGAGCCAGCCGGTGCCTCTATAGTTTTTTCGTGTTTAGCAAAAGCAATGGTGACCTCTGTGAAAAAAAAATCCTATATATTTTTCTTTTGCCTGTTCAGTTCAATTATGAAAAAATAATAGATATTCACTTACCCTGATTATCATTAATAATACTGAGCTTAGCTGGTTCTGTACTAGTAAAAGGATCATCCTGAGAACTTCTCGCAGCACAAGTCCAATAACCAGCCTGCTCGTATTTGGTACTCGAAAATCGTACAGAGCAATCATTGCTATTATTTCCAAATGCAGGAAATAGACGAACTGGTAATGATTGAGCGGTTGGAGCATTGGAGGTTGTTGCGTTGAGCGAAACCGCAGTAGCTATAAAAAACAATATAAAATCAATAAAACAGCAATTACAGTATTGATCAATACTCTAATACCATAATTAACACTACATAATACTGACTTGTTAAACTGATACAATTTGCTATTGACTATTGTCAATTTAAAATAAACTAATATCTATGTCAATAAATTATACTGATACAGTAACAACTAATTAATAACATTAACTATTATTAAAAACTATCACAGAAATTTCAATCGTATTACTAACACGTGGACAGTGATGAGCTCTCGTTTATATCCGGAAGTGGTAGATGCACCGGTGGTAATGGCTGCCAAGACCATTGACACTCTGCAACCGGATTGACAGTTCTACAAGCCAATAGAACGGATGATCCCAGTTCGGTTTCCGTGTGCTGAGGCACGTCCAGGAAGTCAACGGTGCTTGGAGGTACCTTAGTTCCTGGTAGAATATCGTCCATAGGATGAGCCTCTACATCATCAGCTGCAGTAGATGAGGTGGTGGGTGTGCTGTCAAAATTGACAGAAGCGATGGTACCGGACGGTTCTTCCAAAACTGGTAGTCCTGAAAAGCAAAATAAATATTTTCAGACAAACCAACAAAGAATCAGTATTAGAGGATGTACAATTGAATTGCATCAGAAAAAATTTTTCTTTTGGGTTCGCGGCAACCTTAAAACATTCGCATAGGACTCGCTTACAAATCTAGTTACATTGATGACATTGAATTTCTGTTGAAAAATAATTTTTTAATTTCGTACCGCGAAAGACGTGTACTCGTCTTGAGTTCTATGACGCTCGTTAACGTCATCATTATCATGCATTTGTCATGGTTTATTAAACATTTGAAATAACCGCCTTGGCCATTCATCAATTGTCATCATTGTTTAAGATCACGAGGCTGGCATCACGTAAGAACGATATCTCCCAGTTAATTACGTACAACTATCTGACAGTTGTATCAGCTAATCGTAGTCAATTTATTTCGACTGTCCTCGAAATATTATTTAATTAAATATAAAATCTAACGACAACAAATGAAGATACACAAAATTCATTTCCTCATTTTTCAACTCGAACGACACACGAACCTCTTCTTATCCGCAGACATATGTAATGGACTTGTAATGTACGTTTAAAAAATATTTTTTTCTCTCAAGACACAAATGATACTAAAGCACAAGAAAGACATGCCAAAAGCCTACGGATATGTAGGACACATTGGACAGGAAGCTTGAGGCGTCACGTAGGCAATCGCCTTGCGACGCGTAGGATCTCTATCGTCGCGTTACTATGTGGAGACGGCCGTGTATGCTTTCTATACAGTATATGCAATGTATATATATATACATGATCCCTGCAAGGAGAGTATGGCTAATATTATTGTCTCGTAATGTTCACGAAGCCTGTTGCAAAGCGATTGTCCTCAAGTGGCATAATGGTCGCTGACACTGGAAGGACGTTTTGAGTACATTACATTGAGTTCGACATTGTCGTGATGATTTTATGACTTCTCTTCCCACGTGAGCTTACAGTAAAACATTGGAGATCAATTCAAATCCAATTCTCGATGAGACATAACAATATATATATATTCCTCCTTCTAAGGGGCACAAGGTTTTCACCAATGGCTTCGCGTAACACAGGCAGTGTATTTATCGCTTCTTGTCTGTCAAGATTAAGAGTAACGGGTTAATCGTGCAGTCATTGTATAGGAGTTGCATGACCTGAGGATGGTGTGAAATACTTCGATACCTGAAGAGTATAGAAGAAATACGTTATTGACATAGCTAATAAAAATGTTTAAATCATCAGAATAAAATTATTTTAATGATCGTTAAAGTATCTAGAAATATTTTCAAGTATGAAATTCGAAAAAGACTTTTGATTTCGAAAAAAAAAATGTTTTTTCTCTCATATATCCTTGTCAGGATATTGGTTAATGATTTTTTATACTTTATCGGCAGAATCGTCAGTAAAGACTCGTCTAGGTTAGGCTTAAAAATTTACATGGCTTAGATCATTTAAAATTACGACATCCGGGACAGAGCGTGCATGACTGATTCGACGATAATGGAATTTCATATAATTTTAACAATGTCTATATGTTCAGGGAGCTGGATAGTTGGAGGTAATAGATGCTCCAAATAGAGCATAGAATGAGGATACCAAAGAGCGTCCGTGATTACGACGAAACTCCATTTCGATAGTGGCCCTCAGGGAGGTACTGGTCATTAACCTGTACCCGGATTCACTTGAACGGTGCAACCACTCATGAAATCATAATTATACAATCCCTGCCAAACCGCCATTACTGCACAACTTCGTCGTGCGTTCTCCTCAGCCGACGCTTAAATCCCTTGTTAAAAAAGCATTTAAATTTTTCAAGTAAAACTGAGCAGTTCCTAGGAATACTGTGTACTTGATTCAGCTGCAAGAAACCATTATACTTTATCCTGTTCGCCAAAGACAATACAAGTACCTTGTAACTGTGTCGTCCAATACGAATGAAATTTTAAAAATGTCTGCCGTTCGAAAAATTCTTTTTTATATGATACAAAATTATATTAAATTTTTTTTCGCTACTCGTATATCTATATAGCCACTATACAATGCACAGGAAGGATAAAAACTATATCTATAATCAGTACTGGAATTTGATGTCACAAATGTTAGAGTGAATGAGTCACGTTGACAGTTAACACACGTTTTAACACAGTGGCTAATATATTTGTTATCTTCGTGCTAAATTGTTCGCATTTAATTTCCTTGAATTCCAGACTGTTTGAATTTTCGGGTAGAATAATTTGGAAATGATTGTACGTGTTAGACTAAGTAATAATCATATTACGAATTGTAATTGGTTACGGTAATTCGTATTGTAGTCACAGTTGGTTCTGATGTATCGTGATCAATGGTTATAGATATATTGATAATGATCGATCGTGAGTACACTACAGTGAATAACAAAATAAATAATTTTTTCAGAGAATTCAAACAATGTAAAATATCAGAAAGCGAAGCGGCCCAAGGTACAATCAGACATTGTTCTTGTTTCTTCATTTTTTTTGTTTAAGCTGTGATGTATCATTAGTGGTTGCAACTTTTGCCCAAGTGAAATTGCTCAGAGGAACGATTTATTCCTGGCTCTTCGTGGAAGGTTGAAAGGACATCCGGGATTCGGACGGGAGACTCATCTCCTAGTAATTTTACCGGATGCTTGAAGAATGCCGTGTCCGAAGCCTTAGAAAAAATCCGGATAACGTTAAGAGAATCTGCAAACAGTATGACTCTTATGGAATTTGAATTTTGTTAGAATAATCTGTATATTTCTTTTCTACTCCAAATTATTGGGATATCAATGATTTTTTTGAGAAAAATATCCAATAGAATTGATTGATCTCATCTTGATCTGGATCAATGCACATTGCTAGGCTTCATGTGATTGCTGGAATATGATAGTTTGAAACCATCGATTTAAAATTAACGAATGATTTATGAATGTTTCATAATAATAATTTTGTCTTTTAGAAAAAATCTGCTACTTATTGTAGAAAAAGTTCGATTTTTACTTTGCGTCGGATGTCAAAGTAACAATAGAAAATTTCAATTAATTATTTACGGAACGGATTTGGGGGTTCAGTGAACTCAGAAACAAGGTAAAAAAAAATCGTCAAAATGGTAATTCCTTACTTTCTCTTTTGGTGTTACAAACAACGAAACTGTTAGACCTTGAAAAACGCATAAATTGAACCCGGAAATTGCGATGAAGATACGACGAAAGATCTCCCCAGGAAGCCTTGAATTTTCATCCAATGACAAATCGTGAGTAGAATATCAATAAAATTATACATGTATACTAACTGGGTGAAACGATACTCGAGTGACAATCGAAACCATTAATAAATAATATATTGACTATTGATCTCAACTTCTAGACTAATGCAAAGTGGTAATCAGAACTCGTGTGACGCCGGCGGTAAGCAAAGAAGAAGGTGGGGCTTCAATTGAGCAAAGAAAACATGTCTCCAACAACGTTTGCATATGGTGTCAAAGGCATACAGGGCCATTCAATGTACGCCAATAATAATCGATGCGGCAATTTCGCGGATACTTCTATGCAAATTACTTGTACTTGCTGTCAAATATTTTGTCATACAATACCCACGACCTTTACGATTCTGCAGATTCGTTCCGCACGTGTGATACTTTACGAGGGACATAGGTCCATTTGAAAACAGTTTCCAAATGATGTCAGCAAAAGACAAAAAAAGTGACAAAAGTGCAGACGTCACTTAAGTCAAAATACACTTGAGCGACATAACTCATATTATGAAAATGCGTCTTTACCCAGGATATACATATATGTTGTCTACAGGTTATGGTTAAAGCGTCTAATGAGACGGAAGTTGTATTTTGGACATGTCAAAAATGACTTTAGAATTTATGAGTATACTGGGGTCTGATTTGAAAAAAAGTAAAAAAAAAAATCTTCAGATATTCAAAAATGGCAAACCCACGTGAAAATCATCTTGCGTTTAAAGTATAATTATGTAAATAGTCATTACACGTATAACGTTCCATGTACGGGATGCACCTAGACTCCACGATAATTTGTCGTAACGTATGTGCATATTCAAGAAACATGTCAATCATATGGAGGATTGGGAACGCTTGTAAGCTGTGAACGTGTTACTTATGTCTCTGTCATATAGACACAATCACCGTGTTACCAAGGGAATCCCTGTTATGTAAATTTTTGAGTCTCGCATACAATATCTGTTTGTAGGTCAGGAGCGTCTACCATGGCCGAGAAACGTTCATTTTCCCGCTCTTTTTCAAATAACTTCATCACGCTTTTCGGGCACGGAATGAGAAGAAATAACGAATGAGTAACACATATAACGTTATTTTTGAGGTTAACGCGACAGTGATAGATCGTGATAGAAACTAAACACAAATTGAAGTGAAAAATGATTCTGACCCAAAAGACGGAAGTGGGATAACCTAAAAGACTGAAGGTACTTCAATTTTTGATAATACTGATAAATCGATGATAACCTCCAAATCCCAGAGTTAATGACTCAGTTCACAGAAGCGAATCTTACACATGAAAGTTAATTTAATTCTCATAATTTGTACACGCAAAATCCATTGATATTTATAATTGTTAAGAAAAAAGAAACAAATGAAGGACCAGGACGTCGTTCTAAGAATTCAATGTCGAAAGATTGTCTTTGCCGTTGATATCGTTTACATCAGGTTTTAGCCGTGGAACAAGAGAAAGAGAAAGAGAGTTCACTATACTATATAGACACGGGAACGTAAAGAGAAACACCAATGTCCGGCCAAATACACCACGCTGCATCGTGTTGAAGCCATCCGCCATTGTAGAACCAGTTTCTTTTAACGAAGAAGGAGGCGAGCCAACGCTCTACGAAGGTATGAAAAAAGGATGAGCAAAAAAGGCCCGGGCGCCGAATTCTATTAATATCTTATTTTAATTAACATTCCGCAGCCGGTGCGACCGATAGATGATTCTGACATTGTAGCGCCGATCTGTCAATACCGGTCGCTTAATTGGTTGTAACAATTTGGAAGTGTGACATATGATTGGACACATAATACATAAGACGTCCAATCGTTGATCTTCGATACAACGAAAGAGGAGAAAGAAAATGATTTGTTAAATTTCAAGAGAGAAAAACGTGAAAGTTAAAATATTCAAGATTTCTGTGTTCATGAAATCGATGAACTGAGGTTAGGTATGGATGCAAATATATATATCTGACATTAGGCGAGATGCGTCGTCGTACTTTGTACAACCGATGACCAATTGGATGCAAATATTGGATGACGATCTTCGTCGTGTTTGTTCCCAGCGTCCGGAAATGCTTGGAATTCAGTGACATCTATGGTCACGTTTGGAAATTACGCAACGGATCGGTATTCTCGCCATTGATTCATAGAACAGGACCGGTTAGCCGAGGTGTCGATTTCAGTCGTTTATGATTGACCGTTAATAGACCTCGTGTTATATACATGTAACTGCAGTCGTGATATGCAGTTTGATATGCATCCGGTAGAGTGCGCATTCTTACAGTTATCCAGCGTGGTATCAAGTGGCGCGTTGATGACAGATAAAACTGTTTATATCGTCAGGTATCGCGATACGAAATACACGAAAGAATTTCGCGTAATGACTTTCTATAAATGACGATGACACAGGTTGAATTCGCGAAGGCGGATTAAGGAATCGATACTCAAATAAAATGTTCCATACTTTTCTTGCGCATAGTAACAAACCTTGGCTGTTCCGTATAAAGAAGCAGAAACCTACCCAATTGTCAGTGACTGCCTTGTGCCTGATTCGCATGTAACGTCAAAGCGATAACTTTGTCCCAGGACGTTTCGAAAGAATTGTCGCGCGAGCGACATGCCGTGTTAAAAAGTCTATGGATTCCCTATTCGATTCGCTCTGGTTACGCTCGTGTGAGACCGACATAATTTCTCATGTGGTTGAGGCCGACGCTCATCTACGTCAACCGTCGGACGGAGGGAAAATTAGCGTCGCTTGTTATTCTAACGACATACGAGATGAAAGTGAATCCCATTGGCAATTAACATAAATTTTGTAGCGCCGGTCGAGGCACTGTGCACGCGTCTTAAAGGCATCGTGCCTTATTTATTAATTGAATATCGGTCATCGAAATTGAGTACAAAAAAAAAATATTTATTATATATTTCACAAAACAAAATTGCAAAATCACGCTTTGCGAATTGCGCGCATTTAAACGTGTCGTCATTTAAAACGCTAAGAATATTATGAACGTTGTTTTTGTCGCCGTACAATTTTTCGTTACTCATTGAAAATACAACCTTAGGAATCATTGCGTTACGGCCCTTAATCAAGGCTAAGACCATCTGTGCCATAAAATTGATGACACGTAGCATATTAATGAGGCTTCATGTAACGCATCATTGGATCATACAATGATATTATAGACGAGTTTACAATCGGCTGCAAAAATCATCATGAAGCCATAACCGTAATAATTTATATATTTAATATATTTGCGCTTGTGAAGCTTTCATTATTTTCTAATAAATGTATATTATAAAAGTCATTTAAAATCTGTTGCATCATCGCAGGGACCATGATGGCCAAGGATTCTTCGAGGTTGTTTATACATTTTTGAGACGCCACAAAAATCATATAAAATTCTTATGAAATCGTCATTCATACTCAATTCGTACAGGTCTAATGGATATCATGATGAATATTATAAAAATACATTATGTGAATTAGTCGATGACGCACCCAAATATTTGCAAAAGGTCATTTAATGCTATAGTATCTGATTTTACATTTAACTTCCGTCTACAAGACGTTTCGCATGTGCCAGTCGGCGAATCAAATCGATCACTGAATACCGACGTAATTCGGTCGATTCGTCTCTAGAATATATCGAACCGGTTCGACTTTTATCTTCGCCTCGCTTTACAAATGCCAAATGAAAGTGAACCAAGCTGTAGGAAAGCTTCTGATATACAGGAAGATATTGAAAGTGCTACGATGCACAATGGGGAAAACTTGGTTTTCTAAAGGAATACGTGAACGCGCATAAAATGTACAGGGTGTTTCAATGTAAATAACTTATCATTGACGTTGTAGCTATGTGGTTAAATATCTTTTTTCCGATTTAAAGCAAATACGTTGTTTAACGGAGTTAGCGTGCATCCTGTATTACGCAAGAGCGGTTACTATCAATTAGTCACTCGAATTCATGCTAATGACTAATTACATAAGTAATTTCTGTTGACGTGATCGGACGATTCTCGAAGGAGAAGAATTTCTGTGATTTACTATTATTAGAGACTGCACGAGACTATAGAATTTGTGACAAGTACCTGCAAGGTAATTCGAGACTAGTTTCTTGGAGAATTAATTTTTTTTATATGCTTCCATATCGATGCAGCCAGACGTCAACAATTTGATTATGTATAATGGTACACAGTTTTTGGTTCGACTTTTTTCTTGAAAAAAAAAAAATTAAGACGATAAAAAAGTAATACCTAATGATATTAGATAGTTAATCATTTTTACATAAAATGCAGTTAACGACGTGAAATTAGCCAAGTGAAATCACACTTTTAAACGCTCTTATTTTTTTTTAATTACGCTACCGTCACACTTCTTGAAAAGGATTCCGAGCGTCGTGACTAATCTATGTAGGATGATCTTTTTCATTCCTTAATAGATAATACATCTTTTCGAATATCCAAGTCTCTTCATGTTTTGCAATGAATAGTCGAATTTCGCATATCCGATTTTTTATCCCTGAAACTCATGTTTTCACCATTCCAATCCGTAGCAAAAACTCTCACGTCGTTTATGCCACATCAGGTAAATCCCAGAACATCATTAGTCATCGAGCAAAAAAGTCAGTAGAGTAAAAAAAAATCATGTTATCAACATTGGACATACCTCAATAAATTTGAGCGTGACTAAAATCATTTCTGAATCATACAAAAGAATCGATGACGTTTTTGGCAAGCTTATGACGTACTAAACTATACGACTGCAGATAACGGAATTAACGTCACGAAGAACAATTGGTCACGAATGGAACTGTCATACGTCACGAGTAAGTCGTTCAGTCTTGTAAGTATAGAATGACTGATGACGTAGAAGGAAACAATGTAGTATGAAAGTATTTATTAGTCATGTACCGTTTAGAATTTACATTAACCGATATCCTTTATAAAAAAATGGCTGCGCAACCTTTTAAAATAATAATCAATAAAACTCACCATTGCAAATGGCGAACAGCCCGATAAGCGTGACGCGTACAATCATCTGGACGTGGATCGTTGTCACTGGAACCACAAAATAATTCCTTTAAGAAATACTGGATCTCGATAAAAAATATTCACGAAGAACCATCGAAGTTCGGGTATAAATTGCTGTTGAACAATATTCAAACGACACTTGTTTTCCCGCGGATATTTAACGAGCGAGGATTGCCTCGGGTGTCTAGAATATGGAGGATCACGTGTAACGATTGTGACGGATAAAACTTTGGAATTATATTTAAGGGTAGTTATAAATAATGAGCAAACTTTAGGATCAATTATGTGATATGGTTGGATAAGAGGAAAAGCGTGGACGTGTAGAATTTTTGAGAGTTTCCATTAAAAGAATTGAATTTGGGGACGAGGAGTGGTAACGTGGGTGTGTTTACGTTCTGCGCGGCCGATCGGCACTGACTTTTACTTCTGGAACTCGCGACACAGTAGCCTCATAGACGATGCAAGATGTACACGCGCTTTGCTATAGCATAAATGGAGAAGCTTATATATGTATATATATACACATGCGCAGAAGGTGCCATTCTGTTTTGCGGGGAACGCGAGAATATATCGTCCAGGAAGAGAATATTGAGATAAAAAGTTATAATACGGAGAATTATAATTTGCAAAGAAAAGAAAAAGGTTTGGAGGAGATTCAGAAAAGAATAATGAAATTTACATAATCATTTTTTTCAGCCGGCTCTGCCGCATTTTATGACTTTTTAAGTGACGTTATTACTACTTACGATTATTCGCAGAATCTTTAATTCTTGTTCACTGCCGATTGTTAAGGATGAAATAATATCCTTGAAACGCCACAGGATATCTTGTAGCTCCAGTTCACTTCGAATGACTCAGAATTCTTTCCTGGTACTTTCTTACTATCCTGTACGTGTAGCGATCTCCGTTTTTAGCAAAGTAACATTTGACTTCTTGGAACGAATTTGCGAAGCATTTACGAAATGAAGAAATAGGCAGAGACAGCGCCTTAGTTTCGGATCTCAGGTCGCGTGGTCGGAGTTACGCGCAAGACTACAACGTCGAATGGTCGTTGCTGTTCTTGCGGTGCTTCGTCTGGTTGCCTGAAGGAGCGTGGGGGTTAGTTGGGGCCCCTGCCCTGGGGCCCGACCCCAGACCTCGGACCCCAGGTCCCCACTTCTCTGTCGTACCGTCACCACCACGACTCTTCCCCTTGTGTTTGTCGAACAGCGTGGTCTTCGCAGGAGGAATTTCATCGGCATCTTGATCTTAATAGGGCTTTGCTTACCTAATGTCCATGGCAGACTGTATCGAATCAGACTGAGCAGGATTCGGTCGCGAATATCATTTTTATAGTTCACACACTTCCCAAGACGATTGGATTATCTTTTCTCCTTACATCTGATCCTGATGAAGTTCTGAACTCATAGAATAGACTCTACGGGGTCCTCTGAGAATTCATTGATACGACCCTGAAATTGTGCAAATATTTATTATATTAATGATTTCTTCATTTATACTCATTTGAACATTCTATTTGGGTTATTTAAAAAAAAAAAAAACGATGTATCAATTGAAAGTTCAATATTTGCTACTTGCTATGCTAGCAAGACCTTCAGTGCTAGATATTTGTCAATTGTTTATTTTATTTAAAGTGTTCGATAAGGATGGAAAATATATGAGTTTGTGTATGAATTTAAAAATATATTTTTTAAGTGATATTAATTGCATAGAATTCAATTACTGAGTTCTCTATTGTTCAGCTTTTACGATTTAATAAGAGTGTATTCTTTTTATGTCATTTGTTAGTTTCGAAGATTAAACAATTCTTCAAAATGTATCTATAAAACAATTCTACAGTAAGTAGCTAATTCCAGTGGCACGAAAGTACGAAACCGGTTGACGCAATGTTAAAACTGCAGGTATTCGGGTAGAACGACGACTACAATAGCGTCCTCGAGGACCCTGAAGAAATAATGCATATCAACTCTATAATCAGAGGCAAATAGCACTGAGAGTTCTTCATACCTTTCTGCACCTTCAGCATTAATATTTTACTCATGATACAAAAATCTTTCCCTTAGATAATTTTAAAACTTGTCGAAAGTCCATCTGCAAGAAATTATAATTGAAATCAGAATACAATCATAAGAACAGTTTGATCTCTGTTTCACTTGATCACGCGGTTCTGACAATTTTTCGTACTTGTACGATGAGCAACCTTGTACTTGCACAGTGGGTGACCTTGTACGCGTACCGCTCGATAGCCTTGAACTTGTACGGTGAATAACCTCGTTCTTATTCAAAAGAGAACTCCAATACGTGGTACAATGAAATTTTTAAAATTTTACAATTTTTGATCAGCAATATTCATATGTGGATATCTTTATATTCAGTCTTTGCCCCTGCAGACCGTGTAAGATGTCTTGTAAATATCCTTAGCCTAAAACAATTTAATAAAGAAGATACTTTTGATGTGATCATTGACTGTTTTCATTATGTTTTAAAAAAATAAGCGACGCGAATTATAATAATCAAACAGCTGCACATCACCTGTATTAAATTCTGGACGTGAATTTCATGTATCTTATCCATATGTATTTACACAGCTTGACTGCACGACGCGAAGGATTTGTCGTGAATTCGTCGATTATTATTGCCTCTTCTGTTACGGCAATTGTGGAATAACGACTGTAATCAAAAATCCAATTGCACGAGGAATTAAAATTGTCGTATGAGGTAATGACGTGCAATTAAATTTATGCGCGTCTGATGGTCGACGATCTAAGAATACAATTATATTTTTCCAACGACATTAATATTTCATATAGTCAAAGCAATTCTTTAAAAGCGAATGAAAAACACAATTAAAAGTTTCAACGGCATGTTTAAAGATTTCTGAATTTATTCAATATATTATTCCTTATTTTATAAAATCATGTTTCGTCAATTCCATTGACAGTATCTCTGACCCATGATTAAACATTCTTAATAGAAAAAGCGTTTACATATATTGATTTATAATTATTAATGGCGCCACCAAAGCAGAGCGAAACTTTACTCATACAAACGGAATGCCCTTGACCGTGTCTAGAATAATGGGATAAGCTAACTGGAAACGGTATTAATTATTAATTATGCTTTAAGAGAAACCAAATTCCAGGCGAGTAATTCAAATTTATATGGCTGTACATCTTAGTTTGGTCCAGTCATCTTGGTACTGTTACAGATCGGCGTGTAATACCGTGAATACCGTTCTCCCAAAGATTTCTTGGTATTAAATCATTTCATTCTAATTAAATATTTATTTATCAAGGACGCCACTTTACTGTGTATTTTTATACTATACCAACAATATTTATCAGTGCTGATTTCTTAAGATTGCGTGCGCGTGTGGATGGCAGTCAACTTTAATACAGTTACAAATTATCAATCAATAATTTAGGATATACAGGTCAGGTTAGGTTAGGTTCTGCTGCAGTATCGCTGGCAGGATGTACCTGGTACCAACGTTCCGATGCTCGACGTCGTACCCTATCCTTACACGAGAAGTTCATCTAATAATTATTAACCTCCCAGTTCATTGCTCATAAATGATTTAATTAACTCTTAGACTACCTATTGCAATGGAATTCTTAAAGAAATTATGTTGGTTGCTCTTTTATTTGTGGTTTATCCCAACCTCCTGTCTGGGGTATTTAAAAATATCTTTAATTACCTGCTGATTGTGGATGTAGAGGAATGAAGGTTGTGACGAATCAGATGTTTGTCCACGGAACAACAGTGAGATTTATAAGACGGTTTTTAATTAATACTGAAACCATAGTCACGGCGTATTTTTCTCACGGTGTCTGTCTTTGCTTTTTATTATGCAATCAGTCTGGAATCTGCCATTAATCACTGGAATTTCAATGGACCTCCAACGAAGAAGAGTTCCAGTTGGTTTCATCTTCATTGATATATTTTCATCGTCTGATTTATCCTTTCTAAAGATTCTTCACCAGTCAAGATTTATCTACGAATCGAATTTCAAGGTTTTACCTTAAATAGTATTGCGATTCTCGAGAAAAACGTTTGAAAAAAACAAGCTTTTAATCACTTCCTGTATCCGGACAAAGAGCTCGTACCATTGTACTTGTGTTCTTGTATCTAGTTTATATTTCTTTGTATGAAATAACTTGTCTAAGAGATATTTGGTATTCCTTTTTTCATCCTACTAAGAGAATGCTGTATTAGATTTATGGGAATACCTGAAATTCTTCGACGACGTTGACGACCTTCTTGCTGATTCGATTATGACATTACCATCGGAAAACCTCCATGACTCACTGTACGTAAGGTCTATGCTGCTCTTGGTTAATCTCACTTTCGAAATTGTACCGTTCCTAGCTGATCTGGCATTGCTAAACGGTACTAAGTGAACACTGTGTTTACGTCTGGATTATGCATGACTAATTTACTATATTAATACATTCATTAATCCTGGAATTACAAGCATTTTAATTGCTACTTGAAATGGATGTATTTAGGTAGGTACGGCAGTAATTCAGAATTTACAATTCTCTAGTTGCAAGATTTGATATCTTATTCATTTCGTGATACAACTTGGATACTTAATGCGATAGAAAATTTGAATTTTGCTATAAAGCACAGTGGAATGGTTTCGTAAGGGAACAACGCGTAGGATAAATTTTTGTTTCGCTTTAATTGCGTACATGTCAGGCCGTACATGCGGCTGATATTTAACCAATTAACTGTGGCGTCCCCTTTTGCGAGCGCGCACCGAAATGTGTCGCCGAAATCGAGCGACGACGAGTATACAAGTTAATCACAGAGTAAGTGTCGCTGTTAAGTCATTGGATCAAAAAGATAGGTTTATTTTATAAAAATGACACTTTTATTACTAATTTATATGTATTTTGTTAACTTGTCATGTCAGCACATGGTTCTAACATCAAAAAATTGGCACTTACACCACTTGATAGTTAGGTAACTTCGAATCGGCAGCCATCAATGGACTCAGCACCCGGTCAGCGTCATGCATTTGTCCCGTGGCGGACCATCCCTGATATGCCTATCATAAATCAGCTTTCCGACTTTTGCTTTTGCCTCTTTTACGCTAGCATCTAAAAAACGTTGTCATCGCACATAAATAAATTCGTTATTCGTTATGTATCAGCCGGTGCATACGGGGCGCATGAGTTTATCTCCGATTATTTATATTTTTTATTCGTTTATTTTATTCCGGCCTGGTCTCAAAATATTCTGAACATCTTGAAATTTGAGAATATGTTTTGTTTTTCTTAAAAATTAAAATTTAAATAGCCAATGGTCACTAAGTACTTTATACGCATGACGAGTATACTCGTCAATACACAAAATCGTGCGACTTCTCCATGACGAGTATACTCGTCAATCACAGTTAACTGGTTAAAATAGTTGTTTTTATATGGGGTGTGTTGTTTCTGTGTCAAATGCTGTATAAATAGTGTCATATTTCGTTTGTATGAGACAGATTGTTGGTTGAAATCATTTGCGTTACGTAGCTTTTTGTATAAAGCTCAGGATGATTATGGCGAGGACGTGTGTATTACCTGATGTATTACCTGAACATAACCTCTCACCTGGAAAACTTCTTTTAGCTTGCCAAAAAGGAAATTTAGAGATAGTCAAAACGCTTGTTGCAAAGCATAATATTCAAGATTGGACTATCTATCAGCATGCTGTGTCAGGAGATACAGCATTGCATCTTGCTGCGCAAGCAGGTCATATGAACGTAGTTAGATATTTGTGTGAAGAATTATCATTGTCACAATCTGGAGTTAATGTTACGAATAAAGATATGAAGAGACCTATTCATGATGCAGCACAGTTTTCTAGAGTTTATATTTTGGAGTATCTTATTCAAAAAGGTGCTTCTTGCATTTTTTACTTTGTTTTTTCATATTAGATAATATTTTGTTACCAAGTGTAATTCGCATCGATTGGAAGCTATGAGCATTGTTTATGTTCAAGGAGCTATTGTAGATGCTTTGAAACGAGCAGACTGGACCCCACTGATGTTGGCATGTACCAAAGATAGCCAAGAAGCATATGATTGTGTAGATACTCTTCTAAAAGCAGCAGCTGATCCAACTTTGCGGAATAAGGATGGTTGGAATTCATTACATCTAGCTTGTCGAAGTGGAAATATTCAAATGGTTCAATTATTAGTAACATACTCACCTAATAGTATAGATATTAAAACTAATAATGGACGGAATAGCTTGCATATTGCTGGTAATTTGATATACTAATGTTGATTTAAGAATAACCTGGACTCCGTTATTGGATGTAAATGCAATTTAATTTTTTCAGCATTTCATGGTCATGGGAAAATAATTGATTTTTTGGGACCAAAATGCAAAGATCTTAATGCTCGTGATTCTACAGGCTGCACTCCTCTTTTATCGTCAGCATGTAGTGGAGATTGTGTTGCAATGAAACATTTACTGAATTTGGGAGCAGAGTACTTAGTACATGACAATAGACAGCAGAATGCTTTACATATAGCTGCGCAAGCTGGAAATATTCCAATGGTGGAATACATTCTGGAGAAAAAACTACTAAATATTAATTCAAAGGATGTATATGATAAAACCCCTCTGGATTTAGCACGTATTAACAACCAAAATTGCATAATTGAAATTTTTCGAAAATTCAATGCTGATAAATAATTTTGCGTTTCTCACGTGCGAATAATTTTATTTCTACATCTTCCTTGTTTTACTTACCAATCATGAACACCTCGTGGTTATCTCTAATTGTTAAATTATATGGGTTAAACTCAGAATAACACAAATGTTTATATTGTATTCAGAGATTGGTACACATTTATTTACTCAGTTTTTTTTTATCAGACAGTCTTAGAGAAGCATACAAAATCAAGAAACAAGGCTTTTACGGGTTGAAAAATACTTGTTTTACATATTTGTCGCTTCGATTTTTCAAAATGCACAAGATGGCGATAAAGTACAGACTCGTACACGAACCTACCCGAGTTCCATCACGTTTTGGCCTTAAACAATTAATCATAGGAGGTTTTCATCGTTTCATCAGATTTGATCGTGATCATCGCGATGCCTAAAAATTTCAAAAATCTATCCAGACATCAAAATGAATGACGATCTGATTGATAATAGTGCCACTAAAAAATGCACAGTACAAATGTAATTTTATTTACGTATTGCAAGAATAACCTGAATCCTGCTCAAATGAGACAAAAATAAAAAAAATTCAAATATAATGTTTTTCCGTCTAAGCGCTACGACCAAAAAAATCGCGCCGAAATTATAAAATCACGGCGGAATATTAACTTACGCCAAAACGTGGCTTGGAACTTAAATGGCCTTATATGTGTTTTCACGTTCCCAAGTGATGGCCAAAAAATGTTAGGAAACATTATTACGACAATATAAACAAACATTTCGATTGGACAGTATAGACAAGTGTGACAATAAGAAGAAGAATAGCATTGTCAGATTTTCCAATGTGAAATTGCGAGGGAGTAGGAGTATTACTTTATAAAACGGCTAAAGATAAAACATGCAATGTATATCTGTCCATCCGATTAATGCTGCACATATCAATTTCAAAAATGACGTTCGACCGACGCATGGTTGCTCTTTGAGTCAATTTTTTTTTAAATCTTTCTTTCCTCGCCGTTCGCTACTTTAGTGGAGTTCATTATAAATATCCGACGATTACTTGGGTTTTAATATTTTACTTCCTCGCTTAATTTATTTACATACCTATTATACTTAGGACTTAAGTTAAACCTTAAACGTTTGTCGTCACATTAATTGTTCGTCCCTTTCACTACTTACTAGTAACTTGCTTATTTTTTTTTTAGATTCTTCACATCACTTATTACGCGGTTTCTTTTTCTTCCCTTCTCCTCTTCTTTCATTTACATTACAAGTATTCAACATGTACAAAGCCCTATTTACATTATTTACAAAGTTCGAAATACCTCTCGACGATAACATAACGTGTAACTAATTGTCGTTAATTAATAACGTAAACGCTTTAACGGCATGCTGTTCTCGAATTATTAATTAAATAATTCAAGTGAAGTGTCCTCGCGAACTACACGTGGCTCTTTAAATTTGCCGCGCGAAAATAATTGGTACCGATCTCCCATTGGTTGCTTTTCACATTTTCTTTTTCAAAGTCCTATTTTACACCAATAAGGATCGGTCCGTTACGGATGGAATGTCGGTACCTTATGACGATTTTTTTTTAATATGACTTAATACGTTACGCGCGGACACTTATTGAATTTACATGTGAATTCGGCCGATCGAGCGAATCCATCGGTAATTACTATTTTAATGGCAGCTCGATCAAGGAGATCACTATCTATCGGCAATTTAAGTCACCGGATCCTTCGTGTAATAATGACGATGACGATGACCCTGAATTTCATATTTTTTCTTTTAATTTTCCTTCGTATACACAGAAGATCCTCAGCGGATGGGCAAAATTTTGAAAAATCTTATATAAGAATTTCTATATGTCGTTCGACAAATTTGCAAAGGGACAACGATGAATAATTGATAACCTATCTTATTTTATATCTGTCGGAGATAGCGCTTCTATTTTTTTTTGGAAATAAAACAAGAATTTTTGTCATTATGCAAAGACATGAAATTCTTGTTTCGTTTGTGATTGTCACATAAAATATTGATTCTGTCATAATTTTGAGTGGCTGACAGTCCTCAGGGTCAACGTCACTTTCACCATGAATTTATGATGATTATAGTTGGATGGTATCCGGCGCATAAGAATGTCACCTCCATTTTGGTGAATGAAAAAAAAAAGAAATATTAAGTCGCATAATGCGACGCTCATCGATCAGAACACACGGCGCGACGCTCTAACGTCGGCCTCATCGATCAATTCTCACATTTTACGTTGACGAGTGATAGAAAATAAATAGCGCGCAGGATTCTGTAAATACGGATTAAACACGATTACGATATCGTTTTAAAAAAATAGTAAAAAACAGTGACTAAGTTTTGTTTTCCTTTTCACTCGGAAAATCTCCTACTATCGTACGTCTCTTACTAACATCTCCCGTTAGCATTATCATTACTGTATACATACATATATATATATATATATATTTATATTTATATATATTTATAAAAATAATATTCTGGGACAAGAACGTAACGTGCCAAAGCAATGTTTACGGAGAAAACATCAAAGTCGACAATTAAGATCATAGCGTCGCGACAATCTGTAATTTGCCGATTAGTCGGTCATGAAAAAATCGCTGAAATTATTAAAAATTATTTCAAACGACGTTTCCGCAAGGTATGACATCCCTGGCGTCCCGACGCCTTATCCTTAACTTCGACCTCGACGCTTTTATTCCAACTAGAAAAGACGGCCGTATGGATGACCGATCTTTCGGGTTCCGGATACCACGACTTTTCCTTATTTTCTGTGTTTCTCTTAAAAGTATGTTCGGAAGGTATACACTGTCAGAATTAGATTTTGCAGCCATGACAGATAGATACTATTTTTGGTTATTTGAACAGCCAATGTTCAAAATCCAAAGAAAAGTCGTCGTTACTCGTAACGGTCGCCATGAAAGATTGGCCAGATTATCGTATCACGTGATTAACTGTGTTTCGGCTCAGACTGATCTGTAATTAATGATTTGTCCACTTTCGTTCCGCCTCCAGTCAATTCCTATAATACACGGTCGGCCGAGTCTCGAGCAATGTACTTAGGATGTCCCTAGGACGACATTATCATACAAGTTTCGTGTTCGCATCACAGACACACAATAACCATACGCATTGATTGAAGTTTATGGAGAGCATTTAGCGTACCTCGACGTCGTTGCACTTTGCTCAAATTCACAGAACCGATCGGTAACCCTGCTGTTAATAGGTTTGTGTCCTGGCTAACTGACTCCGTCCGCACGTTTCTTATCGACGCAGAAAAATAATCCTTTAGAGACGGTCACAACGCCGATCGTTTGGTATGACCGTCCTTATCTCTTTCGCACTTTACAATCTTTCACTTTCACTCCCTTTCACTCATTCACTCTTACTTTCACTCTCATTCGCTTCCCTTTATTGGGTTACACATGTTGAGCTGATTATTACGCGGGTACGAAAAAAAGGATGGGCTCGATCGGTAAGCAGGATCGCGAGCACCTAACACTCGCTGTAGGAAGGTGGCGGCACACCACGACCTGTGTACATATCTGTCTGAGGTTGCAGGTGACAGACTACCGTATGCCCATCGAGAACAGCAACCGTTCGACTGTGATCCTGTTGCTGAGGTCCTGGCATCCCGTAAGTTGCTGGCAATCGTGACAATTCGCCAAGCTCGTACCTAGCCTGCTGTCTCCTGGCAAGTTTCTCCCAGCAGGCGTTCAACGTGCGTTCCTGGGCTGGACTGTACTCCGACGGTGTATAATGTACAGGATTCCGCTCGACACTCTGACCATAATGAACGAGATTACGATCATTCGCAGGAGAGTAAGGTATGAGTGGTCGATGGTCGCCATAACTACGCGAGGACTGTCGACTCATGTCGCCCTGTCTTCTGCCATCCTCGTCGGACATGTCGGACACCTGGATCTCGCCGACTCCGCCACGCTCTATCTCCTCGTAAACAGGATCATCCTCAGGGACGAGTCCTCGAGGAAGATGTATATGCTGTCCATGATGATGCTGACCATGGATCTGATGATGTCCTCCGCCACGTCCATCCCGTATTTCCGTATACGTGTGATTGTATGGGGATGCTGCTCTGCGTCCTGACCTGGTACCACCGCCGATCATGTCCGCGACCTCTCCGACTCCGACGATCCTGCGTTCCCGGGTACGTCCATGTCCCAGGGTCATGGTGCTGTGGGTCCTTGGTGAATCCTCCTGCTCCGATCCGCCGTGTCCGGAGTCACGCGAGTACGACTTAAAAGAAATGTTCTGTCGGGGGAAGAAAGAAAAGAGAATTCCACGCGTTAAACTATCGTCACTCTTCGGATAATCATTTCTCAAGGATTATCGCGAGTTTCCTCGCACCTCCTCTAGTATATCAACTTTATCTTCCTACGTGCTCTTTTTGTCCTTATCCTTATCCATTTACAAGGACAAGGATCATAGTTATACATGCACGCTCGGAGATGCCGGGTAGGATATTAAGAAAACAAGTAAACGGCAATTCAATGGAATTGTGTGTGACTTCTTTCCCGAAAGCAATAAATTATTTACAAGCATTTTTTTTAGACTTTTTCGAGATGTGAATATGATAGACGTAATACGATTACGTATACGTAGCAGAGATCATGCATGAGCTGGAAGCCTTTCCTATCGAGAGTACCGATTAAGACTTGAAACCTTAATTACGAATTTTCAAATTTGATAATTTTTTTTTACAATACTTGACGTTTTTAAAGCAAAAGCTTCCGACCCAGTGAATAGAGTTAGTAGCAAGGAGCATCAGCTGTGAGTTAGTTACCTTCCACATGAGGTTTTTGTTAAGGGGCCCCCAAGTGGCAGTGGCAGATTTGGGGATATTGGGAGCTGAGGGGAAGGCATGGCGGGCGTGAGGCAGCGTTGCCACGATATGCGCCTCTGATGAAGAGGATTCACGGGGCATAGCGACTGCTGTTGCCGGCACTGCCGGCTGCTTATCGGTAGTCGCCCAACCTCGCCCGGACACCAAGTACTGCAAACCAACGTTTCACCATTCTCCTTTACCAATTGTACACCATTCTGTCTTGCAGTAGCTTTCTTAACATTGAAAACCAACTTGACACGGATTGTGTATTACATGAGACGAAGGATCGCTGATCTATGGATCACGTAGATCGCAGACAATCCTGCAGTTACTTGTGCAAGACACAGTGGTGTACGCGTTAAATAATTACGGTAGAGAATTTGTAACATCCTTTTTGTTTCTTGTCGTTTTTTTTTTCTTTTAGAAAAATTTGCTCACTCCACCTTTGTCAACAAGTCCAAATCGTTTTCGAATACGAGAACGAGGCTGCCGGTTTTGTGTACCTGGTGTTAGAAATAGTCAAAACAAAGGAGTAGCAAAAAGCTCAGCAGGTGATTGTTACAGTTGAAAAGAGGCGTGTTAGGCCGTGAACGAGACATTTTCATTTGTCAAATGCATTACTGACAGTGTGTCGTGGGGTGTGAGGGTGCGCGAATGTACGTAGGTAACAATTTTCCTTAAGCACTAAGGATCTTTTTTTTTTTTTTGACAGCCGAACATTACGAATCTTTCAAAAATAATTAAAAAACGCGACCATTTGCTCTCTTTCTCCCCTCTCTCTGTTTCTCTCGCTCTGTGTCTATCTCTATCTCTCTCACTTTCATCGTTCTCTCTCTCCCCCTCTCTCTCTCTCTCTCTCTCTCTCATTCTCTCACATACACCATATGGGTTCACTACTTTTCACAGGATCTTGAAAGAGAACGTCAGAAAGATATCGAGAGACTCGAAGTTGTCGCACACAAGAGACGCACGTGGCACGCAGTGAACTGATAAACGCAATCCGAACACGCCCGAGTAATCGGGACGAATATCTGAAATAAAGAACAAACCATGCAGAGACACAGATAGAAATATCTCGGTACGGTTTGGAATGGACGGAGGTAGCCGGCAACCGCGTACACCAAACCCCGCCATAAAAAAGCACCACGAAAAAAATTCACCACTGTTAGTAGAAGGTCCTGTCTCGTTTTTTTTTCTTCTTCAAAAAAGTACAGTGTTACGTGTGCGCGCGTGCGGCGCTCTCTGTCTACGTAATAAAAGGAACAAGAAAAAAAAAACAGGCATATATCAATTACACAGTTATTTACAAAATTCATTAAAATCACGTGAAGGCGTGACGTGTAAATTAATTGTTGAACTTTACGCGAAGTCAAAAGGAAATAGCTGCTTACTCGATCCGCATGTTTTATGCGGCAAAAGATTTTTAATAACGATATACGTTGATTCTATAAAAATGGATATTAGTGATATTCGCCAATCAACGATATCGCCAAATTCTTTGGCGGTCAATGCGCGAGCAGACGAGAAGTTGGGAATTTGAGCAAGTAAGCCGTTTTTTTTTTTGAAATATTGGCGAAATATCAATAGAGAAATAATCCTGCAATGAAATTTTTCATGAGATATTTTACTCGCACGAAGCGAGCTGTTGCGATCGATGACGAAGAGCGAATATCGCGCTTGCGCAAAAGGCATACGTAGACATAAGCACGCAACGCAGAACACGCACGCACGCATGCGCGTACGCGTACAAATAAAAAAAAGAGAGAGACAGAAATATGTATGAACTATAGATATATACTTTTTGTATATATATGCCGAGCTAGGACCAATTCCTTTTGCAGAGATGCACTACGAGAGACACGTACTAGAAGTGGTGTTTAGCTTGGATCTATTGTCATTTGGACGTGACCGCGATACTCTTCCATTTCACTCCCCTTTCTCTTTTCCCTTTTCTCTTTTTACCCCTACGCGAAGACCTCTTCCTCTAGGTCGATTTTCATTTTCTCACGAGAAAAAGACCTTCCGCCCCCGACGCATCTCGAAAGCTCTCATCGACCTGCGTCGGCGCGGAAGAGACCCCAACTGAGGGACACGGCAAATGGATGAAAAAAAATTTGAAAAAAAAAATTGGAAGCGGAATAAAAAAAGACGGAATGTACAAGGAAGGCATGATAAAAAAAATATAGGTAAAGCGGAGTAAAGAGGAATGAGACAGGCAGAGAGAAGAGAAACTGGAGACTCGAAGTAGAGACCAGGTCAGCGTCCAAAGAGGCAAATCCCAAAGAGAGTAAGAGAGAATGAAAGATATATAATATACATATATACGATATATATATATATTTTATATAGAATGAGAGATTAATGATTACTGGCAGAAAGCGAGCGAGAGACCTCGAGCGGTTTTCCTGGTTTGGTGTATAAGCGGTATTTGGATACCTTGCTGGGCAGGATGCCTATTGTGGTTGCTAGGTGCCATCATGTGCATCTGGTGTGCCCCGACCGGCGACCTCAGCGACAAATTGTTCAGGTTCACGTTTATCGAAAGATTCGTATTGTTACAGGCCGCTTGGAGGTTGCTGTGATTGTTCGGTGATGTACCCACATTGGTGGCAGCGTGAGGCGACAATCCTGAGCTGTCCGTCGTCGGCGCCGACGGATTCGAGGACGTGTTGTGGGAAGTGAAGTCCTTGCCGCCGTTGGCACCGGCAGCGCCTGCGCTGGTACCGGACGTACCGCCGGAACTTCCGCTCACGGTTTTCGAACACCTCAGACACTTTGGTAGCCAGGAGTGACGTCGTATGAACTTCCGGTATTCCTTTCGCACCTGAAATTTGAACAAGCAAATCCAACCCCCAACCGAAATCTTTAAAAGTGCAGATAAAAAGCGAGGGGAACGTCGCGTCTGTGTATGAGCGCGCGTCACTTCCGGTTGATAGTCAAATTAAAAGTGAAACAATCAAAGCCATTCGTACGTGAGCGTTTGCATAGGTGATCTAGCGTGTTGATAAACTAAAGATAACGTTGAAGGTAAATGGAATTATTATTTTTTGTATTTATTTTTTCACAGCTATGATAATCTTTGCGATACTGCAGCAAATAAATATCGTGCTTGGAAGAAGCATCGCGCGACTCCCCGTGACGATACGGAAGGAGGAGAGAATGAAGATAAAGAGAGAACAAAAAAAAAAGCACAGACAAGAGAAAGCAAAAGAAGGAAAGAAATAACAAATGAAATAAAAAATATACAAAGAAACACATCGACTCGGTGAAAGAAGCTCGTCGCTAAGAAATCCCTCAAGTGGACCAAAGGATTGCGACCGCTTTACTTTCTTCTTTTCTTTCCTTCCTTTTTTTAAACCCATTCTCTGTCATCTCTCTCGTGCTCTTACTTCCAGCTTTACGAAATATTCTTATCATTGGTGCAAAATGAATCTCGTACCTCTCGAGTTCGGCTTATCATCTCACTTTATTCATCACTATAGTATTTGCTCTCGCACATTTTTTAATGATAATGATTGTTACAATTTTCATAAAAAAGAAAAAGAAAATCTTTAAACTTCTAATTGACATGGTTCAAGAATTACAGTTTTTTTTAAAATTCTATTAACGTTATCCTCGTCCCTTCTCTTTTCCTAAATTTTTGAAAAATCAATTTTTGCCTGCTTTCCAACCTCCTGACCAATCCTTACGTAAATATCGTCGCTTCACAGGCTACCCTTAAACGTAGTCATACGTGAACAATTCATGACATACAAAACGTATCTTTTTCATGTGGAAACAATGACTGTACTAATTAAACACGCTTTCGTGTAATAATTGCTAATGACTCATAGTAGATTTGACGTATGAACGCCTACGTATCCCCTTACCTTCTCATTCTGAACGCAATGGAACACAAAGATAAATAGGCCCTGAAGACTATTTAATACAGTGAAGATGTACGCCATCACGACAGATTCTTGATTCAGGTAGAGTAGTCCGAATGTCCACGTAAGTCCCAGAAGAAATACGAGGACGATCGCACCGCGTAACCAGGCCCTGTTAATAAAAATTCAAATTAAATAAAATCAGTGAACAATAATCTATTATACAATTAATTTATTGTTAAAAAGCCACGAAATTAGAAGCTAATACCCATATATTCTACGTATCTTCTAATCTCGAGGCAAATCTCCAAAACCGGTATGTATATTATATGCATGTACTGTTATATACATATATAGTATGACACTACCGATAATGAATGATAACAGCAACGATACCCGAAAAGAAATGTTAAATGTCATGCAGTGATATTCAACAAGTGCGTACATATGTGATAAATTTTACAATATATGCACACACGTTATATGAATATACAGAAAATAATATATGACAAGCGCAAACGATGTACCGATCAAAGAAAATCGAGATGATCGTAAAGGAATGATAAGACTGACGTACCGGAATGATCTCAGACCGTGTTAAGAATAATTCAACGACGTGGAGAATAATCAAGTTTTTCATCGAGCTCGATCGCTTGCGCTTGTCTTTGCTTCTTATTTTGTCAAAAGGTTTTTCTTTAAGTAATCCGAACGTTGCGTAGTACGCAATACGATGGCACGAGTATTGTTAGTGTCTTGTGAATGAAGGAGTAAGTGAGTGAGTGGACGAATGAATTAATGAGTGGAAGTGAATGAGTGAGTGAACTACAACTCTAGAACTACAACGCTCACAAAGATCAATCGAGAGGAGAAATTAATTTAAAAAAATTAATAAAATAACGAACATAATATAATTGCGTGAATGAAAGAGAAGAAGGAGAAGATAGAAAATTTTGAGAGTCTACTAAAAAAATTCAAGGGAGTCATGTAAATGTAGTACAAGTACAGAAAGAGAGAGAAAGAGAGGGGGTGGATGATAAGAAAATGAGATAATAATAAAAATGGTAAATATCTTACAAGTGCGCTTGCAATTTGTTGGGAAGAGCATTCTCTTCCTTTCCACTACCAACCAACCACGCCATGCAGAAGAATGTAGAACAGTGTAGACAGAAGTGGGTAGAAGATTTAATTCAAAAAATGAAACAAGACAGCAGTTAGGTGATTGTTCCGACACCATTAATCAATTGATAAGTAATCGATCGAGCTGGACGATCGATTAATTATCAATACCGTTGCAAAACATCCGATTCGCGTTTTATTATTTATTGATATGAATATCCATGTACGGAATCATGATTTTTTTTTTTAATTAATTTCTTTCACTGTATAGCGAATCGGGTTTGCATTACGTATATGTCACTACTACCACCGATACAGTGATGTGAACGGGTAAAAAAAAATAAAATAAAATAAAAGAGCCACAATGGGGTTCACGCAGTAGATATTGGTTCGAATTTGAAAATGAATATTTTTAAACGTCGCTCACTGAGCTTTTGCCGCTCGTAATGATTTAACGAGTTACTGTATAATTTTGGGTTAATAAATTTTATTATAAAAAGGTCGAAAATGCACTGTAGGACTTATGCACTTATTTGCATGTATTCTATAGTGACTTTATTGTAGAAGGTTACAGGGGCTACTATATTTTTGACTAAAGGTCCAAATTCGCAATCCATATTGACAGATAAAATTTATATGACGTAACGATGGTTGAATCGCTATTTGCTAATGGCCGCTCGCTATCCTATAATAGAATTTTTTTCGTATTTATTTTCAGCGCACGATAATGGATAGGACTTAAGTCAATTTCGCGACAGTGGCCCAATATTCGCATACAGGTAAATAAAATATGTGCGCCGTGTGAGTATAATAAAATTCACTGTGATAATAGTGATCGTGTTGAAAAAAACTTGTAATCATTCCAACAAAGGATTTGAAATTTGAAACAAAAAAATTCAGCACAGACGCCATAGATGCAACAGAGAGGTTTATGATTGAGAAAACAAAAAGAATAATTACTGTGAAATATCGACAAGTAATATATGTATATATGTATTAGATTTATCAAGAGATTTAGTGGGTCTGTGGGCAAGTCATGTTTTTCGTAATAGTGAACGGGAAGTTACGGGTCAATCGTGTTGAAGTATATTTGAAAAAGAGCAGAAATCAGAATTCGCGACGCGCGTTTTTGTAATGCGACGATAATTTTTGCTGTTATTATGTACAATTTTGTTAATCGTAACTTTAGTATGAGTGCGCAAAATTATGTACAGATTGTAGCTTACCTTGCACTAGCTAGTCGTGAATGTTCCTTGCTCTTCATTGAAACTGTAGTATTCGCATGTCGACACATCATGTAGATAGCCATTGACAGGAACACCAAATTTGCCTAAAAAAACAGTGAATCATGAAACAAAAATTTATAATGGAAAAAGAAATACCGCAAGAAAATATTGAAAAATTTGTTAACACTATTTCTAGCGGTATTATATGGTACTATATTGCAGAATATATTTAAAAACGATAATGTAATATATTATTACCAAAATGACAAGTATCACGGGTCCCACGAAGCTAAATATGAAATAATTGTCAGCTCGTAGCCAACAGTAGCGATCAGTTCCATAACTGAGTGGATCGATAATGCAAGAAATAGCAACAACCAACAAGGGCGCCCCATAGGCTATCAAGTAGTACCACCGTAGCCTGGATTTTTCAGCCTCGAATACCTCGATCAGCATTACGTACAATTGGAATCCTGTAAAAGAGAAATAAGAGAAGCGTCATGAGGATGGGAATTCATGTGTTCCTTTTCATTCTACATTCAGATATACATGTATTCGCACTTGGTTCACCTTTCACCTTATATACCAATATCCATACGTATTCTATTTACCTCAGGCAAAGTGTAAGGACGATACGGGACTTATACATACAAATATTTACTTCATTGGAATATAGGGACTTTTATTTGAAAAATCATTCCCCATGAATATTTGTGTTTACCGTGCACAAATGCCTTATCAAATTGATATTCCTAATATCAAGTATATAACATACGTAGAGACACGGAAGCACACATTACAGAAGGTGTCTATGTGCTTTGAATTTACCTTCGAGGAACATCCAGGCGAAGGCGCAGAGGAAGAAGAAATGTAAGAGTCCAGCTACAACTCCGCATACTATCCTCTGATTGGTTTGTCCAATTCCACATACGAATAAGACTTCGGCAATTAATAGGCAGACGCAGAGGTTCTTGTGGATGGTGGTGCGGTCGGACTGAAATAGATAGATGAATAAATAACGAAATAATTAAAGAGTAAAAAAGAAAAGGCGATCGATATCGTTTCCCGTCGTCAAAGGATGTACCAGGCAATGTACCTTGAGTCCTCTGAATAGTTGGAACGTGAGAATAGCCAGTACGAGACAAACGACGGATACGATACAGCCGATGTAAGTGATAATCTGCAAGGCGACCTGATGGGCTATGTCTAGTTTTATAGCGTGAACGTCCATCAGGACGGCAAAGTTTGTAAGGTGATTGCACTCGCATACAGTATGTGTGTTGTTGGTGATACGTATATGACATCCTTCCTCGGACCAAGCACTATGGAAACAGAAAATATACACGTATGAATTTACAGTATGTGTATACTATACATACTATACTGTACGCATCGTACAATAGGTGACGTTGCATTTTAAGCCAGAGGGTAATATTCGCCATGGGGCGGGTACCCAGCCCCGCCCCACTTGCTTTCTAAATGAACTCTGTCACGTGGCATATACTTGACAATTATAATGGAATTGGCGAATTAACGAGCCATCCTCCGAGGTTCGTACCTCATGACGTAGTCCCAGAAGACACAGGTTGGATTCGTGACATTCTCCACACTGAGATGCTTGAAGTACAATCTGACAGGTTCGGATAACTGTATGTGTCTGCCCTTTCCTAGAGATGCTGAGATCACTTTG
Source organism: Calameuta pallipes (assembly GCA_030142375.1). Classification (NCBI taxonomy): domain Eukaryota; kingdom Metazoa; phylum Arthropoda; class Insecta; order Hymenoptera; family Cephidae; genus Calameuta; species Calameuta pallipes. The sequence goes on along the minus strand of JARQSW010000606.1, from coordinate 44,295 downwards.
CTGTTCAATATCCTGCTTGTATTTTTCTTTGGACTTGGCTGTGGATCGTCGTTCATTACTACGGATGGGAGTTCAGCCTGGGGCTGTAGGATTTCTTCCAGTCTGTCGAAGGCCATGAAGACCAATCGTACGATTCCGCCTTCGCTATTCCCGAGAAGTGCACCCCGGGTCAGTTCTACACGGTCGTTCGAGGCAGCCCAGTTTTCACGAGCTGCTTCTGTCGGGAAGACTTCCAGGTCGTTGTCGATATTGCGAGTTTCTAGGACGCGAACCTCCATCACTGGAAACATGTAAATAAAAGGTAAGGATTCAGGTCACTGAAGAGGAGGGTCGTTTGAGATTCTTTTACTCACGTATGTTCTTTCCTTTGTGAACTATTGTTCTTTCGTGGCTCAGGGTGTCTGCCAGAAGGAATGCATTTTCCTCCAGGCCTATCAGAAGAGACGTCGCGACTCTCATTTGTTCCTGATGACTTAGATCCTTCCAGGACGCCATCTGTGCCTTGTCCAGCAAGTTACTTCCGGTCCTGACTACTCCCTGCAGTAATTCCGTTACGCTGACTTCTCGTTGTCTACGATCCTCGTACGTCCTGATGTCTTGCGCCATTTTCTCAGCCATGTTCTTTATGATCTTGGTCGTGATCATCATATCTCCGCCGTACAGGACTCGGCTGTTGTTTGTCACCTGAGATAGATCACTGCTGATCCCAAGGATTACGTCGCCATCGATCACCCTGTTCTCCAAGGACGTTAGCCAGACCGATCGACATTCACTTAGATCTGGAGTCTCTCTGTACCAGACAGCTGAATCTCCACGAGCAACGCATCTCCAGCGCGCCAAACCATTTGCACCACCTGGACAACTTTGAACTGCAACGTTACCAGCCCTAGTTGTATTCCAGAAGAGGTTCCTGGCAGCTACTTGAGGACATACTTGTCTTCCATAATCGTACCATTGTCCATTGGAGCTCGACTCTGTGTAAAGAGTACTGGGTACTGAAACAACGATAAACAATTAATGACCTCTGACCTACTGTATCTGACTGTATCAAAAAGTTCATCAGTCATTGAAATAATTACCAGTGGTTCTGCGACTTGTTCTCCAAGGCACAAACGACGAGGTTGTCGTCGTCTGAGTAGTTTCTGGCACAAGAGGAGGAAGCGGTGGTCCATGTCCATTCATTTGTTCTTCGTTAGCTTGTTCAACGAGTTCATCAACATTTTGTTTAGGTGTGGTCGTACTTGTCGTAGATATCGTCGAACTGTAACAGAATCCACTTTGTACAAGATACCTGTACCAAAAAAAAAATTTTTTTAATTCTATAAAACCAACCTTGGCGTCGTGGTGATAGGTGGCGTTGGTGTAGACGGTGCTGGAGGTGCTGGAGGAGCTGGTGCAGTGGTTATCCTAGAAGGTGGCCTGACTGTCGGTTTAGCCGTGGTCCATACACTAGGTTGAGAAGTTATCAACCATGGTGGACTAGGACGTGACGTCATGGTCGTAGTAGCAGCTGTAAAATATTATATTTTTTTTCCCCCAAATTTCACAAGACAAGTTCGAATTCATAATTTCCAAAAAAAAGACTCTTTCATCACTGATGATACTATCCTCATATTTTCCCTATGAAATTATTAACCCTTTATCATAGAAAGGCTCGGTCTTACTAAATCCTGTGTCTTGTATTCTTATCTATGGGATACGTGTTATCAGTTCATTGTGACGTTTTTCACGTAGCCTTCTAGATGGGCACGGAATGGCGTTCAATCTTGTATCGTGACTATGTGCCCCAAGAGAAAACGATTTTAACCCGAGATGACGATGTGAGTTAATCTGGCTGCGGAACGGGCTGCGTATTTTGCGACACTATCTCTATAGGGGTCATCTTTATTGGAGGGAAGGATTCTCGATAAGGGAAAATGCAGGACGATGCGATGTCCGGCGCGATAGAACTCTGGGCCTTTTTTAAACCTCACGCCGTATTGGGACGCCGTTGGATTTCTATGTGAAAGCCAGTCCCTTCCCTGCTTCATGTGAAGAGATCGAAAGATCATCCGGGTCATTATACGCTTGATGCAATAATGTGACCCTTTTGAACCCGCCTGATGTCACGATATATATATATATATATATGAACCAAAGTATTAGGATTTAGCGAATTTATTACGGTACGAATGCTAGCTGGATTGCAAAATTACCTTTACCTTGTACATGCTATAAAATTGAAAATAAAAATTTTTTTGTAGCAATTTCTACGAGTAAACGGGTACTTTGAGCTTTATAATTTTAATTGGGATGAGATTTTTTTAGATAAAATATGTATGGGGTATTTCTTTGGTCGGGCTGAAACTAATAATTTTACAGCTGTTTTTTCTTCGTAAAAGGGAAAAAATTATGTTTAAATGATCTTACGTGGGAACAGCGGATGTTGGTTATTTAAAGTGAATTGGTACTTACCAGACACGCATTGATAATGCGCTTCGAGATATTTGAGCGTATTCGGACACGGATCTCCGAATTGTGACGTCGAGGCGATGATGCTGCAATTCTGTTGCTGATTGCACCTGAACGTTATCGAAAATGGCACTTTTTTATTTGCCAATTCTGTACGCCTTACCATACGCACTGCCATGGATCCGTAGCCGCGAATTTTTGCATAGTCGCGTTTATAAGGAAATCAGGCACTCACTTAGATTGGCAACTGATAAGAATTCTCAGAAATGATAATAACCATCGAAATTTATTGAAAATATATCGATATTGGTTTTATCGATTTCATCAATTTTTTTTCTTTCTTTACAGTTATTCGACCAAGTAAGGGGAGATACGCTTTCCACGTAGATAACCCGTTTGATCTGTGACGAATTTTTTCGGATCCTCCAAGGAAATTGTGACATGGGACAAAATAGTGAAAATGAAAATAATGAGAAAATTAAAACCAACCTAGACAATGGTATTGTGCCTCGATGTACTTCCCGGTGCCAGGACAAGGATCCTCGAAAATCTCGCTCTGCACGTCCACCGTGCAAGAGTTGCGAGCGTTACACCTGCAATCGTCATTGTGAAGAGAAAAAAACCCCATGGAAAAATAAAAATTTGACCGATCGAAATTCCTTTTTTATTTTGACGATTAAGGTAATGTCGGTGGAGACTATCAAACAAATCCAATCAGTAAAGTTTGTGATTAACCTAACGCGATTTGAAAATTCCTATTGATTGAAAGAGTTTCGCGTAAATTGAAATTCGCGAAAAAGTGGAATTCGGCGGTATAATTAACCATAGGCAATTAGCACGATTTAATGACAGTATCACAAGTGAAGAAAGTTAGTAAAACCCGATGGGTAAATTAATTCTGCAAAAAGTCCTAATTTATGTTAGTAATATACAAAACTCGAAATACCTTTGTTAGTTACTGTTATTTATACGTTAAACAATTGAGTATGATTATGGGTCCATATCACCAGGATGCTGCGAAATTATTATGATTATCATTTATCTCTGTTTTATTTCTTGTCCAGTGATTATATAGAGCTACGGTCAATACGCAATGTATAAAAATTCATACAAACGATCTTTGTACATTTGTTATATTTACGTGAGCGGATTATGCAATTTCGCGAATTTCGACAGACATATACACATATATATGTATATACTGTTTTTGACTATGCCAAATGAATTCTGTAGTTCCCAGCGGCAATACGATTTTCCATTCCGTAAATATTTAACGAATGACCGCGATCGAATCCCTGGCAAACGATGATTATTCGGCTCAAAGCCAACCGGCCATTTTGATTTAGTCGTTTAAAGATAAAAGATAAATATAACGGCAGCGAAATACAATACACATCAGGTGCGGCTGATTAATATAGATCAGCCTAATTATACCGCATCTAATTAATCAAAAGTTTCGTGATAAATCGCCCGGACTTGATGAAGGAGTTCGATACTTTTCTAAAATAGATTATTAATTACGTTCATTATCATCCTGATAATTATATTCGGATATTTGCTACCCTCAGTTTCTCAATTATTAACGAATGAATTTCATATTAACGCAAGTGTGATTCGATCAAGAATAATTAAGTTTTTCACTAGATTCGTTAGAATGGTCACGAATTTAATTAAATCGATATCTTTTTATCAATCGATAATCGTGATCGGTTAATGAATTTCCATTAGTGCCTGAGTAAGTAAATGAATTTTGTAATTAAAAAAAAATATATCTGCCAAATTTCAAAGATAAAACGAACACCGTATCGTTTATAGAATAATTACCATAGGCTATTAACGTTCACAAGAAATAACGTTGATCGGACGAATTGATTAATTAATTAAAAGGACATCACTTCCCTAATCGAAGCCATATACCCAGGCAATGAGCAATTTTCTAATTATGACGATAAATTCGTCATTACAATCAAAGGCAAAAGTCAATTAATTTTGGTAAACGCTTCATTAGTAATCCCCATTAAAAGTCCATATATAGCTAGAACTCAAAATCATTGAAACGCCCATCATTATTATTATCAATAATCGTAATTTCGAGTATTATTAAAAAAAATTTATTATCCCCATACAAATGATTCGATTGATAGATGCTCCAATAATTTTATCTCACAGATCATCGATCGATCAAATCAAACCGATTTTTCGTGACCTATCGCTCAGGTTCGACCTAACAAAGCATAATTAATTATCAAAAAAAAAAAAAAGAAGCACGAGACGATATTTACACGTTAATTAAAATACGTATAGCGTATAAGCGAACGATTACCAGTATTCAGGCTTTTCCCATATGCGTGTAAAACATATATTGCAAAAGCGTTAATTATCGCCCTTATTAATACCCACGGTAAATCATACATAATATACACCACATACATACTTTCCTTTCCCAGTGATTTTTGACCTAGTTACAATCTATCCCTTTTAAAAAAAATTTCACCGTCTCTCCCTCTCTTTTATTTCCTTAGATAACTTCTGAGAGAACTTTAATTATATAAACAAAAAATATCAAAAATATGTATATACAGATATATAAAGCCCTATGGAATTCTCGATTTCAAGCTATACTTATCTGAGGGATCCGGCATCTGCCACGTATCCCCGGGATATGTAAAGGGCTTCCCTATTGCGGGTCCTTTACCGTACGCATTCAATCGAGTAGGTATATGAATCGAATCGTACACGTCATGGGTAAATTATCGAGAGCTATCGGCGCGCGCAAGAGAATTTCCATTTCGATGGAGATCGGGCGGATGATTTTCGAATTGTTTGCTCGAGTGAACCGAGGAATCGGATGAAAAACAGTAGGCAAGCGTATCAAACGTCGAATCTATTTTTTTTTTCTCTTTAAAGATACAAACAGAGTGAGTGAGTGAGAGAGAGGAAATTGAGAGAGAAAGAGAGACAGATTATTTATATATTTTGAATTATTTTTATAAATATAAAAAAATTGGTCTTCCTGTTATTTTAATGATTTATCCCACAAAAGTATAAACTACCCCTACTCCCGCCCCCTGACCTTGACACCCCCTTTCTTATCCCCGTAGACGACCGGTAGCTTCTCCTCGGGTCCACATTACATAAACACGACACAAATCCTTTGTCAAGAATTTCCCCGGGGATCTTTTCTTTCACAGGTGGATGCAGCGGGACACTTTACACAGATTTAGGCAGTCCTTTTGTGGCATTCCAGAAAAAGAAGAGGGATGACAAAAAGGTTGAGGGTAGGTGGAGTGAACGAAAAAAAAAATATATATATGTATATAGTAGGGAATAAGACGATTCCATGGCAATACGTATGTACGAGATGAAAGACATTTTTTTTGTATAAGATTAAGGGGTAGATAAGATGTAATTATTTGTCTATAAGTACGTATAGGGTTTTTACCCTTAATGTCCCTTTATTATGAACGTACAGTTACGATCTGCGTGCGATTGATTTATCATCGATTTCGTAATTATGCAATTTGGAAATTTGAGTATTGTAACGAATTCGCCGACTGGCCAACGGAGAGCGTTACAATAAACATGATTTAAAAAAAAAAATTTTTCTATATATGTATATAGGATCGTAACTATGTACGTACGACTCTTGTTATATAATTATATTGTAAACATGCAGATTTCGTATGGGATCCTTTTTCTCAGCGGTTTAAAGGGACTTCGTGCTTGACGTAGACGTCGAATATTCGCATAGTTGAATCTACACGCGATTTATTGCGTGATATAAAAAGGTGAAAACTATTTTTTATCATAAACAGTTACGGACTTTTATGCCGGCACAAAAAGCCGCTCGAATCTATTTGCGCAATGGTGATCGAATGCGAATTCTTTGAAGTGATTTGAATTTTGATTTTATCAGAAGCACGAATAACGCAAATGTGAAAAAACGAGACATGGATTTAAAAAAAAAGGTACCAATAATAGTATACAGATATATTAAATACACGCCAAGGATAGAATACGAAATTCATAAATAACCCACGTATGATTATTTTTTTAAGCCACAAAGTCGCGATATTATTTTTAAATGATTTTTTTCTATATGTTTTATATCTTGTTGAATAACTTTTTCATATTTATTCCACCGCGATATTTTCGACGAATACGTCAATTCTTCTACGAACGAATCGTTATACGATTCACAAGAGGATTTCAGGTTAACATAGGAGTAAGGATTATGGATTTTCTCCAACCCTTGTCTCGAGTGGGTGCACTATAGTTCGTGAGGTAAATTACGCGAACACACGATATGAATAAACCGACGATATTATAGATTTATTAATTCCACATTGACATCCGGTAATAGTATATATATATATGTTTCTGATAACAATATCAACAAGACTCAAGCAATGAAAAAAAATATCATTCTATCAATCAGTAGTTATCCTGAAGGCACTCGATCGTAGTACAAAGCTAATTCAGAATATCGATTTTTCCCATTCATAAAAATCAGTGCCAATATTAAAAACGGTCTTTGATAAAGTTTCATTCATGAATTCATAAATTTTTTGGCGCAACTATTCATTGATTCACGATCAAGAGTATCGGGCTGTGTTCAAAGTAACTTTTCCAAGTGAGATTCTTGAGCATTTAAAGTAACTGAGCGAACGATGAAAGAACGTAGCTACGTGTGCGAGTGGTATATCATGAGATTTTTTTAATAAAAAAAAAATGGAGATATAGCCACCGAGTGCGGATAACGAATGAAAAAAAGTGCAGAGAGGAGTGATAATGGGTGTGCGACAGAAAGAAGGATAGTGATAGTTCGTGAAAAAAAAAAAAAAAAAAAATGAAATTACACCTCTATCATGTGGTAACGAGAGAGAGAGAGAGAGAGAGAGAGAGAGAGAGAGAGAGAGAAAGAGAGAGATAGAAGTATATCGTGCGAAAGGTGTCGGCCGTAGCGGTTCGGCCGTTCGTGGCAATTTGGATTTAATCGTTCCGCATGTTTCGAGATATCATCCTGGCACGGACGAGGCCCGGTTAATTTCGCGTGTCCTCTCTCGTGTAATATGTGAATTGCACGAAATATAAATTGTGCGGAAAGCACGAGCGCATGAAATTTTTGCCGCGTTTCTGGACGCGGAACGATTTCGATGCGGAATTACATGCGTTGGAACGGATTTGAAATTACGTGAGCTAGTGTGTGTGTATGTATATATATATATGTATAATATGGAATTTGGTATGAAGCATGTAATATGTAGATACACGCACTCTGCACGCAAAGGTTGTATTTGTTAGATATGGTTTTGACAGTCGTGATTAGGATTGGATTAAACATAAAAGACAAAGGATGACTAAAAAGGTGATTAAGATGCAAAAACAGACAAACGAAAAAAAGCAAACAGACGTCAAGCGATCTTTTTCTTTTCACGTGGCGAAGACGGATTTTCGTTTTTAGTTACAACGCGCGAAATTCGGAAAATTATTTTCACAGGGGTTAGTACTGTCGATGCTGACATTAAAACGTGCAATGAATGTTGGGGTGATTTTGAAAAAAAATTATTTCTACGATATTTTTTTTTTTAAGGTACTTATGCTGATCTTCGTCTTCTGTCTCCCAGAAATTCTTATCACTGATTGACTTGGAATTAGAAGACAAAATATGCCGTTGAAGAATTCGATAAGATGAGAGATAAGCGTAAAATATTACGACACGGATCGATAAGGTGCGACGCGAAAACACGCGAAAAAAAAAAAAGAAACATCTCAATCCGAAATCGACCAGACGCCTCTAACTGTGTAACCAAAATAAACGTTTTTCCTCAAAATAATCTAATCAACGAAATAAACCTGTGATAACACCAATAAAAAAAAAAAGGAAAACAAAATTCCACCCATAAATTAACTCAATCAATTCAACTCCACTAAAGTCGTATACGTAACTCGCGTGTTTCCTACCGACAAAACCAAAAAAAAAAGAAAAGAGGGGTAGTTTGGGGTTGAAAACAGGAGAGATAAATGGGTATAAGTCCATATGAGAGAAATTGGTACAGTATCTGCTAAAAGTCACAGGAAATGATCGGCAGACACATATACAATCCTTATGGACTTTGATATGAGGAATTCAAGATAAGGGATGACTTTTCAGGAGCTCATAGGTTAGGTTAGGTCAGGTTCATCGATACCAGTCAGTCTAAGAACAGACGTCTACGATAGTAGACGTCTCTGCTGTCTGTATACAAATACATAGTTTCCTTCTATGTACAGTCGATGATACCTATATATCGGTCTGAATGTATATAATAGGATGGGATTGTCGGTCCAGGAGGATGAACGGTCGCAGGAGTAAGATCGAAGGGAATAGAGTGGATTTCCGAACAGATCGGGATAGAAAAGTAGCGCTGACTGTGCGCGACTTTTCTATCCGTACCGATCTGCCGGCAATACGCGCTTCAATGGTCAAGCAATTGGCCAGTTCGCTGGACCATGCGAAGCCGTGTGTCCATCCATTCTTTCCCTCCTTCTATTTTATTCCTTATTTTTTATTCCGGGCGACAGTGGCGCCCCCATGATAAAAACGGAGAACGAATATCAGACAGAACAAGAAATTAGAATCCGAACCCATTTTGGGTTTTTATCGTTACAACAGACTCAGATCAATACCAAAGAAAATTTCAGCATCAGATTTTTTATTGTACTACTCGAAATTTTCTTTTTAATTCGCATTTTCATTTTTTAACAAAAAGTCATTGAGATTCAATGAGAACACGTTAACGCTTCGTCCTTCACGATTGGCGGCTTCAAGGGCTATAGACACTCATCCGTTCATTGTTCTCGATACCGGAAACGAGGATGAGGATGTATACGGGTAGACGTAGAAAGATCTGGACCAAAGTGTCGTCGAGAGAACATAAAAGTACGCAATGTAGCGCACAGTAAAAATGAGGTTGAGACTCTCGAGGAACACGAAGAGATTCCGGATTTAGGTGTTTGGATTTAGAATCTTTCCATTTTTTTCACGTGCTTCTATATGAAGTTTAACACTGATATTACCGAATCAATGAATCTAATCTGTCTTATCTTCGCACTCCGTATTCATCTTACGTTATCATTATAGATATCAGTATAAAATAAAAAATGCACTACTTTACCCCACAGGCAAACTTACTTGTTGTACAAAACACGGAATGACTTGGGCGACATACAGTTGACACTCCAGTCTGTGTTACCGTGCTCGTTGCATATTGTTATCGAAAATCTTCCGTAATTCGCTCTTATCAGGTGGATGAGCTCGCCTTCGGCGCACTCTATCCGCAGCGTCTTGCCCTCGCATTCGTACGCCGTGTCGTACCTCTCTGAAAGAGAAAAGAATTAAAATTAAAATTAAATACTTATCTCGTTTGATAAGAATATTTATATATATATATATATATATATATATATACACACAATATATACAGATAGTAGAACAGTCGGCAATTGTTCCTTTGTAACTCGAGAAATGTCAAAGGACTGCAGAAAACTACGCCTAACGAAGACTCCGTACATTTAGGTAAAGTCAGTTTGCGCAGGAGAGACTGCTGGCTCGTAAAATGTAATGGAATTGAGACAGGGGAGCTTCTACCGGTATATACAGGAGACAATGAGACGTCGCGACGCCGAAGCGAGCGGCTGCTGCTGCTACTAGGTACGTGGTGGTACTATGGTTATATACTGTAGCTACTACCCACTCTGTTACTGTTGCTACTAGTACTGCCACCTAGTATCACTGTACCGGTACATATAGTCGCTTCGTTCCTACTACTTCTTGAGACTTGAAAGGGGTCGCATGCTGAGATGCAGCTTTGTCAATTCCGTTAGGTTTTCTCGCGGAAACGTGCCTCCAAAGAGGGTTCTTTTCAAAGCAAATTAGCGATTTTATGGCGCCGCTGTAGCACGTCGCGACGGAAGCCGTCGGTCGTGACTGTGTATATATAACCTCCTTGTTCCTTCCGGAAAATATCTTTTGGGACGTTGAGTGCTCTTTCGCAATCTCTCATAAATTCGCGACTGAAATCGCAATTGTCGGCCGTTCGCCATTATCGTAAAGAGAGGAACCCTTTGGCGAGTTCACATTGCGGTTCCGTCGTTCCGCATCCGATACGAAGTTACTTCTCGTCCCTGAGGATCTCTATACAAATCGAACAGGGTAAACTCTTGAGGACGTCGCTCAATTGAAATGCGCCTTTATGCGTGTGTATACACACTTGCAATTTTTTTCTCTACCTTTTTTCGTAGTTTCGTCAACGACGCAGACTGTGAAAATTCTAAGAGAGGGAACGCGTGGAACGGAACCGGGCATGGAGGACAGTCTACTGCTATTGACAATAATACATCTCATTCCGAGAAGGCAGTTGAATCTGAGGTGGAATACAAAAAAAAATTAATGAAAAAGAAAAAGAGATCCCGAGATAACAAAGAACGAATAAAAATGAAAAAAGGGCCAGAGTACTCTAAGAAGGAGTAGACAGTAATAACTGTCCAAGAAAATCCCATAGCGAGTTCATTAGTCCCATACCATAGTGTTGGGACGTTGCGTAAGGTCGCGGTTAGAACTTAAGATCAGATATAAAATCCCGAAGCATTTAATAAGATGGACCAAGGAAGTCATCTTCTTGACTACCAGAACGAGACGATCATCCCAAGAGTAGATGACCTGGACCATTTCCCATGGTATAATGATGCCCCCGCCATCCAATGACAAAAAAAACTTTGCCTCCGGGACCATCCAGGGGTACGTTCTTGGCTTTCGAATCAGTCGAATAGGATGAGGATGATCTTCGGAGCCCTTCTCAAGCCTCCTAGTGCTTTCTGACGTCGTCCTGACGACACCTCAGGGTCCTGTGGTCGCAGAGTAAACTACGATCCCAGATTGCGCCACTCTACCTACGTGGACCTAGGGTAGGTATGTATACGTAGCAATAGCTACTACGTGGAAATGTTCCTGGTTAACTGTGCTGATGATCATCAGGTTCAGGTTGGTAGGTAACTAAGGTATGTAAGCGAGATGTCCCTAAGGATCATCCTCGAGAGAGAGAGATCTCTGTTTCCCATGCAATCCGTACCAGCGTGTCCAGAGTCATTGAAGTGTATGGAATCAGGACGATCATCAATAGAACCAATGTTACTGAGAATGTCAACGCCAGCCAGGATGCCGATGATGCCGATGATGCCAGACGCAGCCTCTATCTCTCTGTATGATGTATACCTATGTGTATCGCTATCACGTATCTATATGATGGATCCACTGTAGGGCAGCCGCATTGCGCACGCGCGCAGACCGAAAGGAGAATTGCAGTTTACCATTAATGACTTGGAGTAATAATATATCGGGGAGGCCGGCGGGTTGTGCCTCCTGCTGCTGAGGCGGTCAACTTGAAAGGAACCGTCGAACAGCGGGACGTCCTCGACTCGATTCCCCGCGACTTGAAACTTTCGTCCGTGGAACTTGAAACGCAACCACCTCTTCATCTTCTTTCTTCTTCATCTTTCTTTTATCTGAGATCTTTCTTCTCTCATCTTCGTACTGTACGCACTTTTATATATATATATAATCTCAGCTGGAGGCTTATATAGCGATCCTATCCTTGGAAGAAGTAATTGTTTAGACTACAGTGCTGTTCAAAAAATGAAAAATTATTCTTGACTTTTTGAAAATGTAAGATTATAGTATTTTTTACCTCATCATTGTTTATATTTCGAATTAATGTATTTACTTAATGCGAGTTAACATGGACGTGCTTACGTAACGTATGTTTATAGGATGCATTCCTCATCTTGTACCGTTCTAACTGCATTTCTGGCCTCGCCCGTTGCAAGTATAGACATAGAAGTATATCTAAGGAATGCAGTTTACTCGTAAAAACAATACTAGTTTTATCATCGTTCTTGAAGATTAATTAGCCTGCGATCGGTTACACGCTAAAGAATCGAATCGTTCGGGTTCCAGTGTCGTTTATTCGCGGGCGCTGAGTGAGACGTTAGCACGTATCGATTTACCTAGAATTGCGAAATTGCGTGGGATTTAGCTATGCTGTATAGACATATATATATCCACACACAGTATATACACATCCTATAGATCTCTGGAATCTCTGGCCGGCAAGCGCCACTCCGGGAAATACTCCCGGGACGCATAAATCAAAGTCCCTAGGGACTCTGGTTTGTTGCACACGAGAGCTTAGAGTGCAGTGTTTCTAATTCAACTAATCCTCTTACCCAATATACATTCATAGCATTTGTCGGAGATTTCGCGAACGACGTGAAAACCTTTTTCATGTTATACCGTTACACTGCACTTGGAATATATAAATGATATAAAAAAATAATTTACTTGAAAATTGTCAATTATTCAAAATCAATTGTCAATATCCATTAGGTACATATACGCAACTCATAACCGATGCGTTAGTAGTCTGAAATAGAGGCCATTTAATTAATTCCATTTTCCGTTGATTCACGGAGTGAATTTTAATTCGCATGGACCACAGCATCCCAAATATCTAGACAGTCCACTCGTACTTTCCATATTTCGTAGTATATTTCTTTTTTTTTTTGGTTCTTTCATATATCCACGAAATGGCAAAATAACAGAATGGTATTCGCATATGCTATACGTAGTATTGGCAAACCGTAGAATCCGTTACATCGTGGGAGAATGGATCCGCGGAATGACGTGCGATAGTGCACAATCAAGAATTCATGTGGGCAACATGCCATGCCGATTCGGACGTCGTTGATCACTGACATTTCGATAAATGGGTTTAATGGAACATCGAAAGGTTTTCAACGTTCCAGTCGTACAATGGAGAGCGTATACCAATTTCCCTACAACGGTCCTATTTCTGTTTCTGACACGCAAACGTTCCTGGAGTCGCCGAGCGGATTGGCGGGAAGTTTTAAAAAATTCAAAAGAAATCGAACCGCGCTTAACTATACGAATAAGACTAAATTGTACTTGAGCTATTCTGTATTACGATTCGTATTAAGTTCCTTGATAATTGATCATTGCTGTGCATGTGTTTGTATATATATATATTTATATACACGTGAGTAAAGTCTGGTTAGTCGTAATACGACAAAAAGAATTTTTAATGTATAATTGTAGGCTTTTTGATTCGCTGCCTCGCCGATGATTAAAGCTTAATGCGTGTACAGTGGGTAGAGACGCCCAGCGTCTACGTGTACTGTAAGTGCATAAGCGGATGAGCGTCGCCTAATGCGCATCTATGGGCGTCGTGGTTGAGATAATTGCGGGGCATACTTTATTAATGACACAGTCTGAGCAGGAATCATTGCGGCGATACCCACAATATGGCGACTCGTGAATGCTGCTGTATGCGGTCGCTTCATCAAGTACGCACTTCTCGTATCCTGAGATTTTATTTTTCATCTTTCTCTTTCACATAGGTTATGGCCTCTCTCTCTCTCTCTCTCTCTCTCTCTCTCGTACTCGTCCTAGCTCTTACTCTTAGGACTTTGCCCTTAAGCACATGCATGAAACGCTTTGATAATATTTTGGACCAACAGAAAAAAAAGAGGCTGGAGGATTTGTCGAAGATTTTTTTTATCTCTCTTCTCTCCGAGAGGGATGCAAACGAACAAGGAAGTATGTAGAAGGGTGGATGTCGTTCGCAGATTTATCCCATGTCTCTCCGACTCCGCCTACGTCTTGTCTCCTCCTGACGTAAAAATGGGGTAAAAGGATTCTGCTTGGTCCACATATTAAATTCTTTGGAAACTGATACAGGATCTTTATTTTGTACGGATAAAGATTTATCTAGATATCTGTAGATACCTTTATCTCAGATTGAGGGATATATCGGAGATTCTTTTTTAAATTGATCAATAATTAATTTAACGATGTCAAACTGGTAATTAGATAATATTATCTCGTTGAGATAAATCGATATAATAAAAAAGAAAGGACAGGACTAGTACGCATTACGTTTGAGGCACGATGCTGTACACGGGTTAGATTCTAATTCGATTATTCTGATAAGACCATCCAAGCTTGTAACTCTCGCGATAAGCTATCAGAGGTCCAGGACAATTAAGATTTGGTCTCCGTATTTCTCGAACGGGCTCAACATTGTATTTTGGTAATAATCTTAAATTTTTATTGATTTTAATTGAACGAGACACACGTACCCGTATATCGTTCAACCCTATTTATAAAAAGAAATTATGGTCCAAGGGATGCTGCGTTGCTTCTACACTCACGCGATGACTGGGGTCTAAGTAAAAGCTATAGGAAATTTTTAGTCAGGACTAACATTCCTCTTGTGTCACTCGTTACGTCATGTTTCCCATAGTCTTATCCCTTATGCCACTTTACGCGCTTTTACGTAACGTATGCGTCCCTGGACCAGTTCGTAACAAGTTATTGGATCAAGCTCGGACGATCATCCATCACGTCGGTCAGCACGACCCGGTCCTGTCCCATGTAATACGTACAGTTAACACGGTAACGAAATCCCTTTCCTTCATCAAAGATGAAAGGTCAACGTAACGCGAGAGCTCCGGTCAACCGTAAAGTGAAAATCAATTATGATACTGATACAATGTAACAAAGATGCTGATCCACATTGATTTTGCTCTCGAGATACATGTATAAAAATAATAGAAATTTAATGAGAAAAGGTAAATTAAAAAAGTGACATTTTTTTTGTGTACATGAAAAAAAAATGGCGGTCGGACACAAAGGAAGGCTAATGAAGATACTTTTTAGGCGTGAAGATGATGGACGATTATTCTGTATTATTATTATTCTTATTAATACAAGATATTTTTAGGAAAAGAAATCTTCCGGAGAATTTAGACTTGTTCCATGCTCGACTGACGCGTTTGTCGGCGTCGCGACGCCCTGGCATATCGCGTGCTTCGAACTAGAAGCGGATGCTTAATAGTCTAAGCTGAGTCTGGTCCGATTAATCTGATAGGTAATTGCTCGCAACTTTATCCAGCCTCGTTGATGCTAAATAGGACTTTATAGTCAGCGAGATACTTATTGGGTAGGTAAATAAATAATTCATGTAGTTTGTTTTTTCGTAATAAAATGTCTGCTTAAAAATCATAGAGAAACTGCGACATATTTTTTATATCTCTTTAGAAACTAGTTACTGGCATTTTATATATGTATACATATAAACACGTTAACATTCTTTTTAATTTAACGCTTCGAACGTTCGAATCGCGAATTGGAATCACAGATTTTCCTATCGTTGCGCAAAGCCATTGTTTGCAACGTTTGCGAAGCAGTTGCACGTTTACGGCCATTTACTTTTTATTTCCATGCTTTCGTTTGGCTATTCTCCTTTTTTTTTTACGTATTGACTCGTTAATTCTCTTTTACGTGAGGTTACAGAATGGGATGCGAAAGAGAAAACGAACCTGAAATATAGAAAATTTCGTCTCCCTCTAACAGAGGGAAAAAGAGGAAGAAAGAGAAAAATGATCTTTATTACAAAAATAGAAATGTCTAAGATTCGGACGGCAAAGAATGAAGCACCAAGAGAGCGTCGTGTGAACGGAGCAAAAGGAACGAACGAATTCCTTACGACATTCCGTAAAGAGACAAACATGCCGGAATCTTACCGAGCTCTTCTTTCCCCCGTCATGAACGTCTTTTTAACGAATTACCGTCAGGATTCGTTTCGTGAATATACGTCATGACGCTTTTCACTCTATTTACGTTATTTCAACTATTCCAAGTAGCAGCGACAATTTCAAATATCCAATAAATCGGAAATAACGAGTGCCACAAAAATCGTTTCACATTTTCAAAAATCAAAACGTACAATTTAATCCAATTAAAAGATTCTCAATGAAAAACAATAACGTATAATTTTTTATGTTAACAAAAATATATTATCGTTATGACTTTTCATACGGCCCATATTCTTCGTGACATACCATATGTGTCTCTTCGAAGGGCGGAAAAAAAATTTTGAAAAAAAAAGAGGAAACAAATATCACGTTACGCTTCTGCCTTCTCACAGTGACAAGGCTGTCTCTGGATCTCTTAAGAAGTCATAAAGAAAAAGGAGATGAAACCAAACGGAAGATGCAGGTGCTACGTTACATCGTTACCTCAGCCTGTAATTAGGCTAGGAACGCCGAATCCTTCGGCAAGACATTGAGACGGTAGCTGCAGCCGCTATTAAAAGATGCATCCTGACTCCACTTTGATGGATCACGCTAGTCTGTATATCAGCGTGTTGAGAAAATTTTCTGTTTCTCGGCTACATAATCGGCCTCTGATTAACTGCATCATTCCCACGAGAAATGCATGCATGCATGCATATACATATAGATATATATATAATATACATAAACTGGTTACCGGCCCAACCCCTCTGTGCTATCTGAGTAATTGCATGTTCGATTGCATGTAGCTATATACAACGTGCTTGATAATCCTGGTACTGTCATTGCTATATCAATGCCCGCTGTAATACAGTCTCGATGACAATGGAAAGATGACTAATTTCATAGGGATGCTGGATGCTGAGAGGAAAGTATTAAATATTGTATGGATCATTTGAAGTCTCGAATTATCGTAATTAATTTGTCGAAATAGAGATGTGGAATTCACGAATTGATTTATCTGGTGCATATGTTAATAATTTAGTTAGATTTTACCTTGAAACAAATTTTTTTTTGAATGTCCTTGATCTTTTTTTTTTGTATTTTTAATTCTTAGCACACTCGTTTCTTCTTTGCTTGGTTAAATCTCGCTTTGGGATTTACAAGATGTACTTCGCAGCCACCCCTTATGGAGGTCCCTTATAGTCGCCTTGGGAACTGTACGTGAAAGAGAACGAATCTCCTGAAGTATTCATTTGGTGTCGTTTGGTTTTCTAAGGATCCTGCCAGTAGCACAGCGGTTCGCGACCGATACGAATTATGCAAGTGCATTCGGATTTTTATCATGCATGAGTGTTTGTGTGTGTATATGTATATATATGTATAGTGAAAGAATTACAGAAAGAGTATATAAGGTATGCATATGTAAATGATTAGTAACGATTTGATAGCTAACAAGTATAACGGGAAATCGATAGTTCAAATTCGCTTGTAATCTGGTTAGAATGATTAACAGATACAGGAATAGGAGATTGAATAATTAAAAAAAATTATATTTGTGACGGTTCGATCATGGGATTGGAAATGTAAATTTATATTTTATGTCCTGATAGAATTAATCATATAATAGTTCTCGGAGTTGATGATTCTGGCATACGTATGGAATAATTGAGAATTTTATTATCAGTCGTACCTATAATAATACCTTTTTAATGAATTAGTCACGTCAATGAGTCTTTATCCATTACGAAAGTGACCAGTTCTCTTCGTTTGACATTTCGAAAGAACGCTTGATATTTTCTCATCCGGGAGAAGTTATCAAAAGTTCATTGATAATTACATTTTTTTTTTTAATTTTCTAATAATTGACTTAACGAAAATATAATTACATAGCGAAAAGTATCTTGCGACGATCAGATACGAAATTGATAATAATCTGTGCGAAAGACCCCGGCAATGTTTTTTTTTCAAAATCTTTAGAGATTTTGGATTAGGTCATCAGTGCCAGATGCTTTTCTCATTCCCAATGATAAAAACGTTCGATCGATACGTTTCCGTTATACGACGTCAAAAAGCTCAATAATCCAAACTCACGATATCGAAATTCGGCAAGGCATAAAAATTGGCAAAGTAATGCGAGAAATTCGTGGATGGTGAAAACGATAAGTCGGCAGGGGTTAGGCGGTACCATACGGTGACAAGGGGTATGAAGACGAGAAGGGGTTGTCTAAGGACAGCAATAAGTGGTAATATCGGTACTGGTGAAAGTGGCGGTGAAAATGCTGTCAAACGTGCCAATCGAGAATGTTACGGAAAGATGGTGATAACGTGAGAGGCGATATAGAATCTCACCCCTCCGGAGGGGTAAGTCAATTGCGAAGATATTTGAAATGTGGATATATACACAATCCGCAGCAAAATATCGTTCGAAGGTGGTTGGCAAAATAAGGGTAAAAAAAATTCTGCTCATTTCACGAGAGTGCAATCCATGAGATTGGGGCTTAGGTTGATTATCTCAATAAATAAAAATTACTATCGTCACTGATTACATGTCTTATCTATTGACAGTAACCTAGATATTTTTTCCGTAGCCAAAATATCGCGAAATTAAATGAAAATAAATTTTTTTTAATTTCCTAACTCCATACAATTCTCCCCTAACGCTATTATTGATTATCATTTACTGCCACATTGAAATACTATTCCTTGTATGTGAAAAGAACTTTATTTCGTGTAGTGTCAATGCGCGTTTCCTTCAGCTATGTGAACTTGGCACCCGACATTGGAAAATCGAATTCTTTTTTTTGTAGGCTTATACATTTTGGTATGTAGTTGTTTGTAGTACCAATTTTTTCGTTTGTAGTAGCTCCAAAAATAAGTTATAGTAAAATAAAAAAAGCCCATCCACCGACTTTGACAAAACTAAAATCTAATCACTAATTCCTACAGAGAATCGTTTGTAGTTGATTGTAGTGAAAGAATTTCCGTTTGTAGTAAAAAGGGAAAAAAGTTTTTTTTTTTCCTTCATTTGTTTGTAGTCGTATATCGTAATCATACATTCATTTCCATTAGTTTTTCGAAAAATCCCGTGTAATCGATATATACTGCAAATTCTGGCTCTAAGATCATTTCTAGTTTTATGTAGTAACGCTTATTTCGTTTGTAGTTGTTTGTAGTAACGTTTTTTTCGTTTGTAGTAGTTTGTAGTAACGCTTTTTTCGTTTGTAGTAGTTTGTAGTAACGCTTATTTCGTTCGTAGTTGTTTGTAGTAACGCTTTTTTCGTTTGTAGTTATTTGTAGTAACGCTTATTTCGTTTATAGTAGCTTTGTTTCGTTCGTAGTTGTTTGTAGTAACGTTTTTTTCGTTTGCAGTTGTTTGTAGTAACGCCCATTTCGTTTGTAGTAGCTTTGTTTCGTTCGTAGTTGTTTGTAGTAACCCTGATTTTGTTTGTAGTTTTTCGTAGTAGCATTTGTTTCGTTTTTAGTTCGGCTTAAACAAGTGTCGAGTAAATTTACTTCAAACTAAGGCTGTAAAATCGTCTGTAGTTATTCATTGTAACCTTGCTTCGCCTGTAGTTCGTCAAAAATAGAAGTGGTGTGAGTATATGTCAGCTTTACGTGTAAAATTGTTCGTAGTTATTTTTAGGAAAGTACGCTAAAAACGAATTCAGAAAAATGGGAATTAATTAAGCGTACTTTTACTTCAAAGTTGAGACCCAGCACGGGCATATATAAATTTACTCTATCAAGATATCCTTAAAAGAGTCATATTATGTGACACGAGCATGGATTTGAAAGAGACAGAAAGAGAGAAAAAGAGAGCACCCTAGAGTTCACGTGAGTGTGAGGGAGACGTACTCATTCTCAAAGCATATTTTTTTGTCAAGGTTACAATGAATAACTACAGACGATTTTACAGCCTTAGCTTGAAGTAGATTTATTCGACGCTTGTCTAAGCCGAATTACAAACGAAACAAATGCTACTACGAAAAACTACAAACAAAATCAGGGTTACTACAAACAACTAAGAAAGAAACAAAGCTACTACAAACGAAATAGGCGTTACTACAAACAACTACAAACGAAAAAAACGTTATTACAAACAACTACGAACGAAACAAAGCTACTACAAACGAAATAGGCGTTACTACAAACAACTACAAACGAAATAAGCGTTACTACAAACAACTACGAACGAAACAAAGTTACTACAAACGAAATAGGCGTTACTACAAATAACTACAAACGAAAAAAGCGTTACTACAAACAACTACAAACGAAAAAAACGTTATTACAAACAACTACGAACGAAACAAAGTTACTACAAACGAAACAAAGCTACTACAAACGAAATAGGCGTTACTACAAACGAAAAAAGCGTTACTACAAACAACTACGAACGAAACGAAGTTACTACAAACAACTACAAACGAAATAAGCGTTACTACATAAAACTAGAAATGATCTTAGAGCCAGAATTTGCAGTATATATCGATTACACGGGATTTTTCGAAAAACTAATGGAAATGAATGTATGATTACGATATACGACTACAAACAAATGAAGGAAAAAAAAAAACTTTTTTCCCTTTTTACTACAAACGGAAATTCTTTCACTACAATCAACTACAAACGATTCTCTGTAGGAATTAGTGATTAGATTTTAGTTTTGTCAAAGTCGGTGGATGGGCTTTTTTTATTTTACTATAACTTATTTTTGGAGCTACTACAAACGAAAAAATTGGTACTACAAACAACTACATACCAAAATCTATAAGCCTACAAAAAAAAAATTTGATTTTCCAATGTCGGGTGCCAAGTTCACATAGCTGTTTCCTTCGATAAGCTTTTTGAAAGTTTCGACTGCCCTAAGTTCTGAAGTCCGAGTTAAAAACGAGAATTGCCATAGTCACGTATCAATAGTATACCGGGTAACTATAGAAACAGACATTAACATGGAATCAGTAATTTAAATATCGATCAGCATTTAGTAAGCAAGGACTAATATTAAGATGGTAAATATATTATTGTCTGTCCATATTTAGCCTCCCTAAACCTTTTGCCTCCCTATCCATCGCACCGCAGTCATTCGGTGTCGCGCACAAAAATTTGCGTAGTGCAAAAATAATCACCGAGACGAAATCATCAAGTCGTCCCGCAAATGGATCTCAATTTCTAAAAAAATAGACTGGACCTGCCTATTTAAATTGCCGCATCGCGCTCAGTCTCCATCGTGCGCGAAAACACGTATTGTTCTAGTTCCAATAAATGAAAAGAATAGTCCATGTCCAAAAATTCGCGTAGTGCAAAAATAATCGGTCCAGTCATCAAATTATCCCACGAACTGATCTCGAGAAGGACCAGACGCAGCACATCCAGGCCGAAGATCCAGTGTTAAGTGACCTTCTTTTTTCTCTCTCTCTTCCACTCGCGGTAGACGTCTGTATAAGCGGCCATCCCGGAGCTCTTGCAAAGAGTTGAAGGGGGCTGGAATGAAGAGAGGGTAGGACGGGAAGAGGCCCGAGACTGCTGCCCGATATTTCATCCCGAGAACAAGCCAAGATAAAGAGAGGAGGCACGCCCACCCCTTGCGTTCTCGCGCACAAGTTGCTTCCTGGGATACGGCGATGCTGGTCTGCCCTACGTTCTTACACTGTATGGCTTTAACAGAATCGCTTTGCTTTATAAAATATTATCCATCACCTTCAAGGTAGAATCAACGTAGATAGACTTTAAGATTAGGAGAGACGATCGAAAGAGAAAGAAAAAAAAAGCTTTCACCCATTGTCAGTGCACGCGTGGTAATGTCATGGCGAAAGATTCTTTCTTAAGGACTCCAGTTGTCGGATTGACTTTCCGAGTTGCGTGCTGCTATGTAATTCTTTATTGTCCACATAGAAATAACTTCTACGGAAGGCGTTGAGCCTAATGGTCGCCGGGGCTACGCTAGTTTCCGTAATTGGAGACACTTTTTACTGACGCGTCTTGTCAGCTCGCGACTGCAGCGCCGAGAGGGACGCAGCGGCGAAGCAGTGTACTGCTACTGCGTCTCCGTGCACTTGTTGCTGGGCTCCGGTATTACTTTGCTTTCTTCCTATCCTCGTAGTTTGTCGAGGAGACTGAGTAGAAGGGAGATGTTTTCCTAGAAGGGAAGAACTTTAAGAAGCTTTCAAGTGTCGTGGTAGAAATTGCTTCTTGATTCTTATTGTCGGACATGATGCTTTGTCGAGGATGCGCAGAGTGCATGCGCAGTAGACTGCTCGCGAAGTTTTCTCTCATTTAACCTCCCTCGTTATTTGTACATTTATATTTGTATGATTAGACTGTGTACGTGTGCTTGGGAAAATTATACAGGGTGCTTAAAAAGTTCGGAACGATAACACGATCGCATGGAGGAAGAAAATGACTCCGCTCGGTATATATGGACTTGCGCAAGGACGGCTTTAAGAATTTATATATGTACATGAGTGAAACACCGGTTTTCGGACACCGGTTTCATAATTCTGGGTGAGTATCGCTCGTTCCAGGTGGAAAAGGAAGAGAAAAAGAGTTTAAGACCCTCAAGGTCCCCTATCTCATGAACAACGTAGTGCACTTTAAAAGGCGCAGATAACCGGCGCGCTGACCGTTATATTATCGCGTTATAATTATTATTCGTTCTTGTCTTTTTTTCCAGCTCTTTGGTTATCGAGACGAGAGTGGTCTCGATTTGGTAAGGACATCCCTAACTAATGATCCTGATAGTCGGCTTTACCCCTCCCACGCTAAATATTCCAGGTTACCCCCTGCCCGCGAACTCCTTTACCTTAACTCATCATCCGCTTTTCACCATTTGGCTGTCACGGCTTTTTTGAAGGTTATAATTTTGACTCTCTTAATTAAATCGCTTCTCGAGTTGACGAAGGAAGAGAAACTTTTCGTTTTTCAAACTTTCCCCATCCAAAACTCTCTTTTGGCTCATCCCTTCGATCACCGGGCATCCCCTCGCTTCATTTCTGAATATTTCGATTTTAGTGTATTACGGGAATAAGTTTTCGTTTTGTCACGTGGAAGAGAAAGTCTTTGACGGAAAGTTTGCCTGGGATTCGAATGAGGAGGAAATCTGGCGGAGAATGATGGTATGGGGTGGCAAGGGTTTTGGAAAGGGGTCGGAAGTGGGTTTAAGTAGAGGGGTATTGGGAATGAAGAGAAGTCCTTCTGCGTTTCCTTGTTTCAGGAAATTTTCATTTGTGAAAGTTTGAGTGGGTAACCAGGTCGTGGGATTAATTAGTGACAGTTTTTCCTAGTTTTCAACTTACCCCGTGACGAAGAGCTTGGATCGAGAATTGAGACAGTGCAGAGATTTGATGTTCCAATAATTTCTTTCTTTTTTCAGTGAAAAAGAAAATGTTATTTTTGAAAGAAAAGTTATGTGATCCCAGGGTAAGAAAAAAAATTTCCAACAAAAAATGAAACTACGAGAACGGCTTTAGTAGTTTTAATAAAAATCCTTTTGAAATTTTTTATGACATCGTAACTCTTTTCGCACGCGAAACAAGAACTTGGTAAAAGTTTTCGATGTCATGGCTGAACACGTGATTTTGTATCCGAATGAAGATATGAAGCTGAGAAAAAGTATGGAAAAAAAAAAATTTGAAAAAAAAAAAAGAAAAACTCTAGCTCGTGGAAAACGTTTCTATCAATTTTACCCATCAGCCCTCCATACGAGAAATGTTATCGTACGAATTTCTAAGAGTTATTTTTAAGAGCATATCCGCAATATTCTTCTTGGTTCTTCTGGCTCTTCACTCCCTGCATGGGCTATCACAATGGAATAAGAAATGACGAACGTTATAAAAGGGGCAGACGGATTTATGTAACCGACATAGAAATATGACGTGATTCAGGGAAAAGAAAACAAGACTTTTCAAATAGTTATTTTTTAGAAAGCATCTCATATACTCACACATGAAATTCTCCGAATACTAATGAAATATCAAGTCATGCTCAAACGATTAATTCTCATTGCCGGCTCTAATTATCAGAAGTACTGAATCAAATAAAAGAACGAAAAAAAAAAAATGGAAAATTATCAAAATCCATCCGATAGACGTTATCAGAAAGATTGAAAAAATTAGAATAAATTTATTGACCCAAACGTATCGATCCTATCCTTGACGTATTACCAAACAAAATAAAAAGAGTAAATCAGATTGCTAAATTCAGATATAAAAAAAAATATATTTCGCTCAAAAAGTAAATTCGAAAAATTAAACTCGAACGTATTTCAAATACTCATGTAGGTCGTAATCTATTTTTGTAAAAATCAGTAACTCCCCCCTTCCTCCCTCCACTATCCCCGTCACTCGGTTTCAACAAGAAGCCCCACTGTAAACGTAGCGCAGCAACGTTTCACATATCTCAAATCGGTAGATCCCTTGGTTGATAAGGGCCCAAGGTACTCTTGCGGTCGTAGTCATAACGGTCTCTGTGAATTACGCAAATGTCCGGGGCAACTCGTAAAGGCAAGCCAACCACGAACTAAGCTCGCCAATAGCGGCGGGACAATTATCTATATAGGCTGTTGCGAAAATACTGGTCCTCCCTTGTCCGGGGATACAGTTACTTTCGGCAGATATTCGCATAACGAGCTTTCGCACGGAGCCTTTAATAATTTCTTATCCCGCGATGAACTGAAAGGGGAATTTTCTTTTAAACTTATATTTAACTTGTTTGTACAGTCCCTTTTGTAAGACGTGCAGTATTACTTCAGTTGATAAGGATTAGGTTTTTGGTTATTTAATAAATTTTTTTGGGGGTTTTTGTCAAAGAAATTTATAATTGGAACTTTATTGAAATTTTGAAAAAAAAAAATGTTTTTCCATATGATCTATATTGTCATGACTATCGAGCCAGTTGACCCGACGACAGCCATTCGCATTATACGTAACTTATTGGATTTCGTTGTTCTTCTATATCGTGATTTGTGTGGAGACGTAATTTACGAGTTAACATGGTTACTCGTTGACTCGACATGATTTCGTACGGTTCAGTCGAAGTCAGGATAGAGAACATAGTAGTTGGATAATAAGTTGCTGTTTCTCCGTGACCGTGTATATATATGTATATATATATATATATACACATGTACACATATAGTTAGAGCTATATATTTCCTTTCGAAACATTTCCAAGATGGCTGAAAAATATTGCAGTGACATTACGTATTTGCGGGCAGCGAGCGAGCACTCACGTGATCAAGCATTTCTAACAATTTCCGTTTCCCATTTCAAGACTCTTTAATACATCTCCATCTCGTTCGCGAGGCACGAGTTGCAAATCACTTATTATTATCTTAATGTGAATTTGTCCCGGTAGGTTAGGGTCACGTTATAAATCAACCTCGAATGAGACTTTGCCCTTTGCCACATTCATTCTCTGATGTTTATGCACTTCCATTTTCTTGAGAGCAATAAAGATATATTATTGCACTAAGAGACCACAGATTCAACTCGTTCCAGATCCGCTAGGTTCAAGAGAAAGAGAGAGAGAAAGAGCACGAGAGAGCACGAACGAGCAAGAGAAAGAGAGATGGAGAAAGAGAGAGAGATAGAGTGACGGACGATGCCATTTCAAGCGTTCAAAAATTGTTTTCCCTAATCGGCTGCAATGAGATTCCTGGCAATGACAGATTTCTCACGTTGAAATTGCGTAAACCGTATGCGCTTTATAAAACTGGAGGATAAGGAGATCAGGTCGACCTTACGCCATTCGCTGGCGAATATATCTTGCGAGACTCCGGGGGCACGACGTCTCGCGACGCTTCGAGTGCTAGAAAAATACTTGATGCATGACGGGGAGGTCTGGTCGGCTGTCGTTCTCTACCCTGTGTGCCGTGAGTGAGCAAGGATAAAAATGATAAAGAGAAAGGAGGACGGAAAGGGACGAGATAAGGAAAGCCGGACGAGGATAAGAATACGAGGAGTTATACCTGTGACAAAATACGTGGTGGTTACGTTAAAGACGTGATCCTCCTACGGCGTTGGGAGTCCTAGTACCAGGCTTCGGATGATACGCGGCGCTGCGATCGTCGCTCGCGTTGAAAACCTCATGACGTTCGAGATGCCGGGGGATTTTCGGAGTATGATTAGTTAGGGAAGATCAAACGGTTGAACTCGATACGGAAACGGGTTCTTTTAACGAAGTGTAACCTCTATCTCCCGGTAGGCTACGAGAACGGCATACAAAAAAAGTATCCCCGGAGAGTGAGGTTAGGATTGTTCCACGTCAGAAACGTCCATCCTGATCCAATCGATATCCGCCTTTCGAATCAAGAAACCTTTGGAACCTCTTCCGAAGGGTGTATATCTATGTAGGTATGATATGGTAGGGATATCAGTATATACACACAGACACACATACATATATGTATAGACATTTACTCTGGGGATTGAAAGGAATCGCGAAAGAAGATGGCGTCTCGCGATATCATGAAAATGCGATCGCAAGCATAGATCGCTCTTCTTTGACTAGGATCATTGATCACCTGGGGGGGGGGGGGGGGGAGGCTTGTGCCTTTGCAGGATACGTTGAATTGGCTCTTAACGTCGCGGAATATTTAACTCGTTATCGGAGGACAGCGCCGTCGGATTCTTGCAAGAAAATCTATTATTTTTCACTCACGCGCTGCTCCTACTCGGGACAGAGAGAGGGAGGGCAGCTTTACCAGAGAAGAAACACTGGCTGACGCGCCAGTGTGAACTACCTTAAAGTGTCGTTAGGAAGTCATCCATTATGCGGCAAAGGCAGCTCCTCGCTTGCCTAGCCCACGACGTTACCTACTGGCGTCTCCGCCACCTCCACCGCCGCAACCTCCGCCGCCATCCATAACAGCCAAGTCTTTTTCTCCGGGGACCCTACGGTAGTAGATACCTCATCCCCTCCACTCTCTCTTCTCATTTTAGAGATACTCTTTCATCTTATACTTTTATCCGCTTCTCTTCTATCTTGGTATCTTTATCTTCTTCTTTCTTTCTTTATCTTTTCTTTTTTTCTTTTCGACGAGTCTTCACGGTCCAAGTCCAAAATTTCAGATCGATGCGAATACTGGGGTACCGGACTGGACACGTTTTGCCACCCAGCTCTTGGGACGATGGTTGTCGGATTAAAAAAAAATTTATTTTGAATTTTTTTTTTTATCGCGCATCAACATACTTATTTAGAAAGGTTAAGCGTGGATTTCACTCGACGGGCAAGGATCTTAAATTTTGGATTATTCATACTTGATTACGATTGCCGTATCTATATTACCATACGTATGGCATGTTAGGTATGATTAGGGATTTTAATTAAAGCTTGAAATATTTCAAGCTCGAATACAGTATAATGTTTTCTCTCAAATTATTCGTAATTACTCGTGTTTCACGAAGGAATTTACAATTATAGTCAAGTCGCTGTATGTTACGTTTCGAACCACGTGCCTGAGCAATGAACAACTTTTATTATGGGCTGATCCAAGTTTGTTTATAGGTATAAAATCCTGGTACGCTATATGCTTGATGCCAAATTGAAATAATTTATCAGCAGGCGGTCCCGCGTTATTTGCTCTTTCTGAATGTTCTTCATTATCATTATTTGTCGAAAGAAATATTTCTATCGTTACAATTATCGTCATTAAAGTCTGCTCTTCCCCTGATACCTTTTTTTTTTCATCCCTCACAAGTGTATCTGTACGATACATATGTCGGGCTTATAAGCATTATGCCATATTTCGCTACCAAGGAGATTCTCTTTGAAAATATTACATTCGATATTCTCACTACGACCCACCTTCGTTTTCTTCGTAACGCCGCAATTCCGAATGATGCGTGTAGAACAGCCAAGCCCCGGGGCTGCCCGACATCGGCATACTGTGAATTTCAGGAACGACAAAATGTCGAGCAAGGATTCTATCGGGGTTAAGATAAGCCCCTGGGGAGGATAGTTCTTCGTCGTAGCCTTAGCTTTTTCGCATCGTAGCGACAGACGATCGTGAAAATTCACTCAGCATTTTATGCCGTGCATAAAGTCGAAGTATTACAGGATAGCGGCAGTCTGCCGGTCGAGTTTGAATTTCATTTTTGAATTTTCGCGCCTCGCTACGTCGGGTGTCTCGTATAGACGTGGGATTAAGTACGACGGGTCGTGTTTGCATGGAGTACATGTACACGGGTACTGACGTTATGTTGGCCAAGCTAAAATAACGTAGATCAAACTTGAATGGAATTTTGTAAATTCTTTATCCAATTGTTTTTTAACAAGTTTGACTTCCTTTACTTTTTTTAGAGATAAATAAATATCCAACCTTTTCTCCGGTGACTTTACCTTGGGCTCGTCGGGATTAATAGGTACATATTCGGGCTCGACTTGGCCGGATACGTTTTACGCGATATTTTACGTAAGCTTGCACATATACATTAGTAACACTCGGAGAAACCATTTCTCGTTACATTAGGACGTGAAGCTTGCAGCAGATGAACGACCGCGCAGCGAGTATCGATAATATGCTCGCAAACGTATAGGTACTTGGGCAATTCTTAACCTCCAAACGAAAAGCACGGCTGACTTCTTCGCAACCGTCCGAGCTCCGCGAAGTGAAGCGATCGATCTGCCACCTGTTATGTTTTCATGTAACTACGTAGACAACGAGTCCATGGATCGCATTGGATATTGATTTTCACGTGGTAAAATTGTCGCTGCTTTGTGCATTGATTAAGGATTGAAAGGCGAGCTAACCTATATTCTCGAGTACGTTGCGCGCATGCGCGGGAATTAGACGCTCGGGATATACCCATGGCAAAGCCAACGTAGAGTTGCACACGAGTGTCTAATTATTAGTCCGTGCGAAGGTGCGGTGCCAGATTGGATCGAACGTGCATGTGCCAGGGCCATAACGTCTTCCGTGTTCCTCGACACACCCGTTCCAAGTTCCAAGTTCCTTGTACCATATTTTAACCCACTCCTGTTCCCTTAATCATAGACAATTTAGGTTATACAATGGTACTGTCGCGGCTGACTGATATTTAACAGCGTCGAGAACGTTCCAGAACGTCGTTGTTGTGTCTTCGATCGAACGTTCGATTATCGATATTACTTATCGGTTTAAAATCGAGAAAGGATCGATCTCGACGATCGATACTCGGGGCAAGATCGTACCGAGATCGCGTGAATCTGGAATTTTTTGTAAGACAAAGATTCTCGATGAAATTCCATTGTGCAGGAGGGGGGAGAATACTAGGGGGTCACTCACACAGAGGGAGGCTGCTGATTCTCGATGAGTCTGTACGAAATCAAAATCGCGAGGGTTCAAACGTGAACTTTGGAAACTCGTTAGGCGCGCCCCGTCAAAATTCTATATTTCAGATATTTAAATGTAAGGGGTGCCCCTGTATTTACATACATACATCCGTAATGGCGGGCGTGCGCCGTATACGCCTTTGTATAATCCTACGATGCATTATGTATGTTTTACACCCTTTTGACAATTCGGACAATCATGGAGGGCTGGACGGAGTGACGTATCCCGTCTCACTGACTCACCTTCTGTGCTTAGTGTTATACATAGAAGAATAAGAAAAGAAAAATGGCGTAAACGTTATCGTCTTCGTACACCCATATGTATACATACGCATTTACTGCAGGATCTTCGGAATAATCGGTAAAGCGGCGAAAACAACGTATACACGCGTATAGCGCATGTGCTTACAATTATTACATACACTAGCCGAGAACTCCGCCTTAACCTCGAGACAAGTCGTGGGAGTTTTGGCGTTTCGAGTTTTACATGATTTTCTTTTTCTTTCTTTAATTTTTCCTCTAACTCCGCAAAGTCGTGTCCGATGTACTCTTGCACTCGGATGGACGTAATTACGACATCGCGTGTCGGCATTGCTTTTCTTATTCTACGTATTTCTATATACCCATTGTCTATGACGCCCAGACACGCGCCTGACGGTTTAGGCTAATTTCGACGGCTCTCTTGAGAACAGAATCTTATCGAAATTATTACGATCTTAACCACTCATGGTCGATGATTCCTGGTCCATGACGTACAGCCAGGATCATTCTCTCAACAACTGAGCATGCTGGTGCATCGATGACGTCCATCGCCGTCCTGGGTCCAGTCGCTGCCTAGCTTGTGTTTTCCTTCTTGGACACCCTGGGCAGTGTCAGGACTCGAAGGGGGCAAGGTGAGGATGATAGGAGACGACGAGGACGAGGATGAGGACGGATTCGAAGGAACGGTAGACTAGTGCAATTAAAGCCCAGGAATCTTATAGGAGATAAGAGAGGCCAACCTGAACTGGCAGGCAGCCGCGGAGCAAACCAGTCAACGACGAGAGAGACCTTCGTGAGACTCTTCCTCTCTCTCTCTCTTTCCTTCTCCATCCTTCCTCTCTTTGTCGTTTCCTCTTCGCCTTCGACTCTCGGCGCTGACTGTCGCCTGGTAAAAAGTGTCGCAAAACGAAGTAACCACAGGCAGTAGTTAATTAATGATATTGCAATTACGTGGCGGCTATAGAGAACCTAGCGAGGAAAACGTTAAGAGCGGCGTAGCACGAGAGAAATAGATTCGACGGAGAGAGACTGTGTTATCGTACAGGAGATAAAGAGAGAGAAAAAGAGTAGAAAAAAAAATGAGAAACCGGTGTATCTTGCCGCGGCGGTAGCCTCCGGCCCAAGAGGAGCCCAACCTTTGTTTGTCGCCGTGTATCAATGCACAGGACTAGCCGACTCTTTGCCCCTCTACCCCTTTTTCTTCACCGCGTCCCTGTCCCTCCTCGCTAGCAGCAACCTTATCTTCTTCTCATTAATCGAAACACTGAAATACGTTTAGGATACGACCGTAAAAACGAAATAAAGTCAGGTATGTAGCTGACTGCAGATAAAGGGTGGGGCCGAACCGGCTAACAAGTGGGGATGAGGAGAGGGAGGAAAGTAGGGGGAGGGAGGGCAAGGGGGTTCGAGGAGCTACCACTAAATGCCAGTCGGGTCCCCCCGATTACCATGGGGAATTTGTAATTAACCGTTCGCCTTCCCCAGCGGCGTTTTCTCCCACTCCGAGCTCGACTTCCTGAACATTTTAACTCCCTGCTCCACACACGTCCCTTTTTGGCTTCCTACTCTCCTCCTTCTCTTTCGCTCTTTACGTACCAGACAAAACCCTTGTCCGGTACTAATGGCCACTACTGCTGGTCTTCCTTCCTTCCTTCCTTCCTTCCTCCACCTCGCCCGTACCTATTGCTCAGCTCTTGGGGCGCAAGAGGATGGACCGCAGAGGAACGAAAGAGGAAGTTTGCAGCGCACGGGTATCGCAACGAGCTCGGGACACCCCTGGTTGGCAATAAGCTACGATTAATCTCATCCCCGAAGTCCGAGCCGAAAAGGAAATGAGTCCCGCGTGTTACTTACCACTACTTGAATCCAATCACTAACAGGACTACGTCCCGAGAGTCTCTCTGGGGCAGATTGAGCCTTTCTTTTATTTTTTTTTTTTTATATTCGCTGAATTTCTTTTTCTCTCGTATAGGTGTATGTCTCTGACGACACTACGAAACTCTAGAACTGTTCTTGGGGCTGCTGCACTTGACTCGGATCGATTTTTGACCCCCCCGCCCCTCACTCTTTTATTCTTTTTTTCATCTACCGTCCTCCTCGTCCTTAACTCTTACAGATTTTTCGGGTTCGGTCGACTCCGCTCGGATCGCTTGCTATTTCGTTCTATCGATCAGGACTCGGTTGCTCTCGTGCAAACACACACGACAAGGCGAATGCGCCTGAAACTCGTATCTGAGATCGGTGCAGCCAGTAACAACAGCAGTTAATGTCCGAGGCGCCGTGCTCCGGTACTTCGTAACCCAATGAGCAGATACAATCGGAACATAGATTAACCCGCAGTACGGACTCGCGGCTTCGAATACAGTCTTCGCCGGGATTGCTGTATAGGAGGGTTCGTTGAAATGGCCTTGAAACGAAAAATTCATTGTGACTTACGTTTACGGAGAGACGGGGACAAATTGGGAGTCGTATAATTCGGTTGAAAATATAGGGGGATTGGCGCGGCAGAGAGAAATTTTCGAGGAAGGAAAATATATTTTTTTTAATTAGAATTTATAATTACGGTAGGGAAGACCTAGGGGTGGATGTTAATTATATAATTTCTAATGGGACCTTTTTTTTGCGAATTATTTGATTTTCAAATTTCCCGCGTCCGAGATTTCTAGGTTTCGGTCGATCGGGATCTCGGTTGGAGGAAACGAAAGAAAGAGATTTATCTTGATTTTTTCTCAATGTATCTTTGATGACGACCTCTTGACCCATATTAACTGTTCTTGCTTGGGAGAATCCAACGTTTTCGGTTCGGTTATATCTGCGCTTATCTGTTGGAGCCATTAGGGCCGATCCTTGGCCAGACGACGTATGGCATTCTTGAACGGAAACCGGCGCCCAGTCATCCACTTGGACGAGTTATTATCTTAGTCCGACTACCTGTTCGACTTTCCTTAGTCTCGCGTTCAAATACAAATGGATATGATAATAACGTTCGTTAATTCGGTTTGACGTTAGGCCGGAGGTCTGATCCGATAGACGTTCGATTTATCGATTCTCGTCGAAGTAATCGGCAGTACAGTGGCGGGCGTAGATTGAAATTTTGAAATAGTAAAAAAAAATCAATGAAAAAAATGTATCGATTATCGATTTGAATTTGTGACACTAAAATATTCTTGATGTCAGGCTACCGTGAAGATGAATAAATATCAGTTACTCTTAGCGACTCTTGCATTTGTCGTATACAATGTGACGCGACTTGAAACATGAAAATTTTTTTGAAATTAAAATCAAAATTTTGACTTTACCCGGAAAATCCAATTTTGAAATAATTTTGTATTATTTACTAAAATACATTTTTGGCTGTTCATCTTGAATTATGTATTATTATAATTAGTCGTTAACGATAACTTCAAAGTTTCCACACTCGTACCGGGTGTCGTTATTAAAAGTAAAAGAGCATCTTGAACGAGGATATTCCGCAGACCGCGTGTGCAGAAACTCTGTTTTAAACGACCGCACTCTATACGAGCACCCTTCATGATCTACTTACTTCTTGCTAACAAAGGATGAACTTTGGTTTTAGTGCTACTTCCGGTTGTGAGTTGCAGTGTCGTGAATTTCCTGCACGCGAGACTCTACTCGATTTTACGTATGCCGAAAGGTGCGAATAGTTTTTCAAAAATTACATTCAAAATTTCTTTTTTCGAAATATCTATTCGTACCCCTCATACGTAAATTACACGTATGATTAATACGTCAAACCGATCCCAGCTTTGACAATGACCGATTAACGTAAAAAAACTTGAATCTTTCCCCATTTCACAGAATTTCCTGTTTCGCGTAAAATGCCCCAAAGTGTTTTTGTCCCCGTGCATTATCATTCTCCTGTTAATCGTACCACGTCATATCCCGCACGAAAAAAAAAAATTCAGTATCAGGTCGGCTAAAGTCCGGACGATGGTATTACGTACCTAACATATCCGACCTATTGTTTCCCGTAGGAGGAACAAAAAACAAAAGGCATTCATACAATGTCCCGAATGTCCCTGAATCATGTTAATATATGCATTTGTAAATTTATTACGTATATATATACACACCCTGTATATCACTATGTTTATAACTGTATGAATTTTTTATCAATCTCATTATCATACTCAAATCAATGAAACGTAAAATAGATAATTAGAATCGATTATCGATTATGAACCACGTGTCGTTGCGTAACTCAAAACGCGAAAGATTTTTCTTTCGCATTAACAACCCCCATTTCCACGTCTATGTGAAATCTCAATGCGCCGTTATTACCGCTGCAATTGTTTTTTACATCTGGCGAGATTACCCGCAGATAAGGGAAACACGGTTTGGTGGCTTGGAAGCATGAGCGTTTATATGCATATCTACCAAGTCGATTATCGTCCGCACAATCGTACTCACCCCGAGCTATTGCAGGCTTCTCGTACCTTTTCTTGCATTCTCTCGCGCGCATCTTCTCTACTCTGTACCGTCGCAGCCTCCTTTTAGAAAGCACCGTGGGGAATAACAGCCGCCTTTATTTATTGGGGATACTACGAAGATCGTCGGCTATTTACGGTCAAATTATTTTCCGACTCTAGGTACACTCGTGCTTATATGTATACATATATATCCATATGGAAACGTGAACGAATTGTGGCGCAGCAGGACGCAGGCGGTATCAGCTAGTCGCGATGCTATTTTGCACGAGATAAAAGATAATTAAAAATTTTTTTTTTCAAAATTTCAACTAATTTCGACTGTTTAGATGGTGATAATATGCTCAGGGCATTTTGACGTTGGTTTAGTTGAATTGATTACAAACAAAAAAATAAGGCGTGAATATACAGTGTCGAATGTGTCATGTGGATTCAGGCGGCGATTTTGTGCTCGTTTCAAAAGTCAACGTCGAAAGCATCATTACGAGGGGATTCGCGTTACTGAGAAATTCCAGCACGCCATTATGCTAACCGTTATGGCGTATACCACCAAGTTTATCCAGGTTTACTGGCGTTGCGTGTCCGTCCTCCGCAATGCGCTCGCATTCCTTCTTTTGTCATTACTTTCTTTTTTTTCTTTTTTCTTTCCCTCTTTATCCTCGTCGCTCGCGAAATCGGCACCTCCTGGAAATTCGCGTGCCGATATCGAGACTTTACATCGGTAATGATGTTTAGGACTGAAGATGATTCGCAATGATTTTGAAAAAAAAAAGAATTTCAAATTGAAGTATATAACGTATGTGGCATATACACATATATGTATATATTGTATATATACACGTATTGTATATAAGCCAGACACACATGTCCGCGCGAAACAAGCGTGGGCGGACCATTTAGTGCAATAAATTTTGCGCAAAAAGACCAAGGGACTCTTCATCCCCCCTCACCACCCCCCAGTAGCCATGGCTCTTCCGCGGTACGAGTCTCGCGAGGTCTTTCTTTTATCTTCGTTTCTCTTGCCTTCTCTTTTTTTTTTGTTTTCGTCCTCTCGTACTTCTTCTCCTGGTTCCTGCCCAGCCAGTGGCTCTTACGTGACCGTTCCTTTTCAGTCCGAATCCTTCTTCGTTTCCTTGCCTCTTTATTTTTCTTATTCGTGCATTTTCTTTTTTTTTTCTCTCCGTGCCAGCTCTCTTTCTCTTTACCGTGTCTGCTATCTCTTTCTCTCTCTTCCTCCTGTACCCTCTTTACGACTTCTACTCCCTTTACCTCTGTCCTCCCCTTCCTCTCGTTAGTTCCTCGTGGCATCTCACTCTTCTCTCTTTTACTGCAGGCCGTTGCTTTATTTCCTAACGTAACGTTATCTCTGTCTTGTCTTATTTTTTTTTTTCCCCCACGCTTTTTCCCTGCATGTGAATAATTACTTTGCTTCTCCTCGACCGTCGAGTATTCCTGACTCATCTACCCTCGTAGCGGTAACACAGCAGCATCCCTAGTCTACCCTGTTCCACCTACTTAGATACTATAGAACGTAAGACGCCTCCCCCCTTTCTTTCCTTTCTCACTGACTCACCTTACCCACTACTATTTTCTTTTTCTTTTCTTCTTCCATTTCATCCGATTCTTGAGATTTTGCCGTGATCTTCTTTTTTCTTGTTTTATTATTTTTTTTCATCCCTTACCTGCCATCGCGCTAGAAATTTCACTTGTACTCGAGAAACGAGTCTCTCGCGGCTTTACGAACGTTGGATCTCGAAGTTTTCCCAAAAGATGACGGAATCGCGTTAATACGAGAAGGAAAAACGAGTCCGCGAAATGCCCGAAGTTCGTGTTTTATCGGTCGTTTAAAGTTGAATTTATTTCGCGCCACCTGGCGAGTCACGGGTTACACGGGGTGTCCCGGATGAGAAATGGCGAGACGAGTCGGGCGGATATTTGAAAAATTTTTTTCTTTCGACATTTTTACTTTTTTTTTTCATCCTTCCTCCACTTACCCCTCTCTTAACTGTACCACTGTCTTACGTACTTACGAATATCATATTGTTCACTGGTTTCAGAAAAAAAAGAGGCTGGCGCTAACGCGAGGGAACAAGAAGATCGGGTAATTCAAAATCACCTTTTTATCTGTGAACGATAAACTCAACAGCGAACGCGGCCGATCTTGTATCTCCATTCCGTGCTCGTGATTGTAAGTAAAAATCATACACGATCCAGTCAAAATAAATAGATCGTAAAGAAACGATCGTATAGCCCCGAACAAAAAAAAAATCCAAAAATACAGCAAAGAATCAAGGCGCCTCGTAAACGAACGAGCGTGGCTTACGCGTCTATTGAAAATCGTCGCGATATAATCTCGTCTCGTGTCCCAGTCAGTACGACGACTTATAATTTTTTTTTTTCCTTTTCCTTTAAGACCAGTATAAATTTTCTATTTGGCTATACCCGTCTGGACAGTCGTCGTCTTACAAGCCTTTCCCATGGATGACGATAACAGGGCCTTTAGATTCAACGACCAAGACTTCACGCTTGACTTACCTGAAAAAGAAAGATAAATATACATTAGAACCAGGCAGTTCGGTAGCATAAACATATATCGTTCTGACGCCTAAATATTTGGCCAGATGTCATCTCGCGGCCTTCCCGGGGACTCTGTACCGTACATCTCTCTCTCTCTCTCTCTCTCTTATAGACCTGTTCATGTAAATTCCAAACTCTCTTCTTTCACGCTAGCTCTCTGTCACTCTAGGACTTTATTACACAGCTCTGTCCTACTCCTAACCTAACAACCGTGCACAATCGACGCGCTCGTACAACGTATGCCAGACCGGCCGACCGGCGCGCCTCTACCGGGAACTTTCGAGAGTCACTCGTGAACCACCCGCGTATAACACACAGGGCTTTGCCATGTCGCGATACGATTTTCTTCTTGGCGCACTTTATCCCTGCATGGATCTTTTCTCTCGATGGCGTGACTATAAGGTGTCGCAAATCCAATATTTATATCCTCATTTGAATAACACGGGATCAGCTTTGGCTCCCGGACAAAATTTCAATGTTGCTGCCCAAGTATTATGTCGCGTTCGTGGATATGCAATTTACGGGTCGGACGTGTATTATTTTCCTGTTGCGTATACAACTATGCGCATCGGAGCTGTGAGTGTACGGAGAAATTTTGTGAAAATTTTAGAAAATTTTCGATTTACACGTGGTAACGCATCGATCGCGTTGATACGCGTGGAAATTTATATATGACGTCATTATTGTAGGATGCTGCGAATTAACTGATGACAGGGAATTAATCTGACTACGAACTATTTTTTTTTCACGTGACGTATGTATACGCGTGTATATCTATATATGGATATCGGTAGACTGTGAAAAAAAAAAATGAGAAAAGTATCAACCGAGGAATTACGTCGCGCAACAATGCTTTTATGGCGCCTTTACGAGATGCGATCTGTCGCGTGCTACCGAGGTGTCGCGCGGTCCTTTCAAATGAGAACTAGGCCAAATCGAAGCAGACGTTGGGCTACGTTTTGCTTTTACATTTTCGGTCCTCTTCTCCACCCCCTCCATTTTGCTTCGCGAAGTCAATTTTTGTGGAAAATTTTTGGTGCGGGATATGACTGTTTTTGACGATAAAAAAATCAAATCGTCTCCTTTCGAAATAAAGATGTATACTCGAAAACGAGAAATTTTGGAAACTAATATTCTTTGACGAATTTCCATTACTACGTAGGAAAAATAATCAGCGAGCTCTTTTTTTTAAATACACACTCGTACATTACGCTAGTCTTTCAAGTCCTTTCAAATGGTTTTCTTTCTACGTTTCACTTTTCCTTTAGCTTTCCCTTACTCCAGTCACTGTTTTTTTCCCTGGCAAAGTAATACGCCTGCTTTTCTTTTTTTTCCATCTGAATAACGAACTGTACTTTAAAAACCAACCGGCTAGACGAATCTTCTTGCGAAACGCCCCCACTCGACGTGCTTATCGCGTAGACATAACTTGTAAAAATTTTATTATACGTTAATAAATTGTTTATCCATCTGTTCATCCGTTTCATATGGATAATGTATTTTGAGTATATAAATATATATGTATATATACTGTCTGTACATATATGTGCATATATATTATTTCAATATACGACGCGCGTGTTGCGTGGCCGTCTCGCTTTTTCCTCTCACCGCCGCACCAAAAACACTTTACAAGGGTTGGAAAAGTTTTTCGATATTTTTTTGTTCACCTCCCAAAATTATTTTTGCAAAAATCTATCTTCTTCCGGAAGCAAGCGTCGAACGGACCCGAAGGTTTTCGGTGATGGTATCCGGGTGGTTGGAGGGGTCAGAGAGAGCAGTGAGGCTCGAGAGGGGTGAGAGGTGAGATGCGATTCAAGGATGGGAAATGGGGTCGAGAAAAGTGTCGGCACGCCGTTCTCAGAAGGCAAAGGCACGCGAAACGAAAATGGGGTCGTGATATTAATGGAGCGCATTTTAGCCGTATGATAAATAGTCGTATTTCGAGTTGATTTTATTTATATTATTTATACCGTCTGTCCGCGCTTGATATATATGCCGCGGGGTCCGTTTATTTCTTCGAGAACATTAAGCGACGGGTGCGCGCAATATTATTTTTATTTAACGCATTTTCGTTCGCCGCCATCTTTGAGACTGGAGAAAGCCATACGTGTACCAGGGCACAGTATAGTTGGGTCATTGTATCTATTCCTTACGTGAGAACCCACACGAGTCAGCTGGTCCCATTGTCCGCGGTAGTGTATACAGGCGGAGGAGTATTTGAGGCTAGGGGACGCCATCTTTGGATGTATTAAAATATTAATAAGTTTCGGAACAACAGAAATCTTCTTTATCTCTAAGAAAGAGTTTCTGCGTGCTTAACAAGACAGTCGGGACTTTCGGGTATATCGAGCTAATGACCCACCACGTCTTCCGTGTCGAAGAATTGCCGGCGACGCTTTTTGAATTCCGCGTGGCTGGGTAAATAATTGCGTCGCGTTTATTAGGCTGCTTTCAAAGGAAACTCATATACGTGCAGACCGGAAGGATCAAATGGAGTCAAAGGACATCGTACGCGGAATTCAATATCGACGAATACACGTTTGTTTGTCGTATTCTCGTGGTTAACGGTAATGTCGACTGATACGGGGGAGCGACACTAGCGCCGCTAGCGGATTTATTGCGAGTCGGACGTCACCAATGCTTTTCTTCTATCGTTGCTTGCGGTGCTGCTTCCGTTTTTCTTTCATTTCTTTTCGTTCCGACCCCAAGCAGTCAATGCACGCACGAGAGTGACGTCCGTGTCCAATATTTCGTGACGTTTCCTGTATTAGGTATGTATATATATATATATCGACAGTCACGTATAGCACATAGAACAAGAGAAAGGTCACTCGGGAGCGGACGTGCTTTCCACCAATCAGGAAAAGTTTTATCTTCGGTTTCTTCTTTTTTTTTTGGTTGGCCGACGAGTGCAGGCATTACGATCGATAATAACTGTGTAGCCACGCTAAGCTTCGTTTTGAGGGTAGAACATAGGAGGGTCTGGTTTTTGATCTTCTCCGGGTCTGCTTTAAGTGCCTTTTCTGGACGTCACCTGAGCGCGGTTTAAGATCTGTCGAAGATTACGAGGGACATGTACTTTTTGGAAAATGGACATTTTCTATTGTTTAACCATAGGTTATGTATCTATACAATGTATAATTTGATATTGTATCTGTACGTATAGTTATAGTAAGTATCTATATGTACAATTTAATATTGGTGCGAATTCTTTTTTTTTTTTTTATATGTAACTCTCGCAATACATTTTGACGTCTCTCGCTCTCTTCCTCTTCCGCCCAGTAAGAGATATCCGGACGCTGACATCACTGGGAAAAGTGCCAGAACGGAAGAAACACTGACTATTTCTGACTTTTCTAGGCATCACGTGATCCCGTCGTTTGATCTCGACCGATCGCGTGTAAAAGCAGCCGTGAATTTACGCAAAGAGAAAAAACAGTCACGGCTGCCAAACGCAAAGACGAAAATGTCTATACGATTGAATATACCTAGCTGTATCCAATGACTAATTTTCAATTGTTAACCCTGGTATAAAAAATAACAGAAAAATTAGAACAGTCTCTAACGTCGGATCAATTCATCCTCGGGACAGCTTATCGCGAAATGACCTGTAACCTTGTGCTATCGGCATGTAAAACACAAATGGACCATGTAAAAAAAATATTAAACACATTTCCAGATGATCCCGAACACGCTCGACTTCTACGAGCAAGGTGGTGTGCAATTTCCCTCATGCCTATACCCAGAGGATGACGTTCCCAAGATGGGGACGATATGGCGACCGTACCAGTGCTCTGGAATATTTCTCGCAAATACACAGTCCGAACTGCCGTATAACGTTTTACGAGTGTTCGCGTCACGTAGGTATAGGACTCCTGGAGCGACTGATCCTGCGGCGTTTCTCCACCTAACCGTCCCTACCCCAAGTCGTCGCGACGTAAAATCACTGTAATTCGTTCCGACGACGCTTTCGCGAGCAAGATCATTCGGCGTCCCGACACACGACTCCTGGTCGGGTTGGGTAGGTATAAGAAGAGAATTGCGACACGTACGACACATAATAGGAAATCTTGTTCCACTATTTCAATCTTCCCCTGAAGCCTCGGAGGGAGAAGATCGATTCCTGGAGTTTCAATAGAGCACTATATAGGAGGGCGGTTGGGTCCTCTAAGGGGCGTCGTGACGCTCCCAAACCGTGATTCAGGCACTGCACGTAGTACGAGGTCGTAAAGAAGTGAAGATTAATAAAGTTGCGTAAGGATTAATTGTACCGGAAGTTTAATCGATTGGGTTACGGATCCTTTGGGTATTGAGCTATATTTCACGGTCTTGGGGATACGCCTTTAATTTATCTTTGAACTTTCCCATAAAATTGCACGCGTCGGTTTACGTATGAGAATAAAGCGACGCGTGGACGTTTAATTATTCGTATGACGTAACGACGCCATTTTTTTTTCATTACACCCTTTCATATCCAGACTGTCGAATGTCTCGGGACGTTTAGTCACCTGTCGGGTTAAAGGGGAAGTGCGTATTGACCGCTGAATTTACGGTTTTTAATTTAGGGTTGGGTTTTACTGGGTCGATAGTTTTTCTTCTCGGCGGGAAATTCAAACGCGATCGGAAATTAATGGGAGAAAAATCTCGAGAACAAATTATTACGTGATGGATATATGTATGTAGTCATTTGATAGGGTTTTTAATGAATTAGGTAGGTTCGACGGTGTCGTCTCTAAGGTTTCCACGGATCCAAAAGTCGAGTGACATCAATCTCTTTGGTAGAAGGCTTCGGCCTTAGAGCCTGACTGGCTCGACTCTCTCTTCGCTGCTTCCTTCTCCTCTTGCCAATTCTCTATCCTATATGCAGGAGGCTTTGCTCCCTCTCTCTCTCACTCTTCCTCATTCTTACTCCACGTGACTCTCTGTCTCTCTCAATCACTTTTCCATCGATTATTTGAGTGCACACTCTTTGTCTTGGGTTATCGTCGCTGTACGAGTAAAAGCTCTCTTGGCGTAACCTTAAGGCAGAGCTTTGGCTTCGCAATTTATTGATTTAGGTCCTCCGCTCTTAAAGGAGGCAGAAGCCCGGGGTTCACTCTTAAACGATGAAAAGGCGTCGGGGGGCGCCAATAAGAGGGACTTCCGAGAGGCTTTTGTCTATTAAATGTTCAATGATCGAACCCAGTTCCCAGTCGACGTCGCACAAAGGACTAGTAAAGATCATCTTGAGTGCGATAAAAAAAATTTAAGCCTAGGACCTTATTTCAAGTCCCAAGAGTCCCAAGGCCCAGAGTCAGCTCCTTCGAGGACGCTCGTAAAGCATCGTCAAGCCTTAAGACGCCTAACTCAAAGGGACTCGGAGCATTGCCAACCCAAAGTGAAAATAGTCGATTCGAAATTATCTTTCGTAAATACATTTTCTTTGTACTGTACTACCACGTGGAACAAACTCAGCAAGCATGTACATACA
This sequence comes from Calameuta pallipes, assembly GCA_030142375.1. Taxonomy (NCBI): domain Eukaryota; kingdom Metazoa; phylum Arthropoda; class Insecta; order Hymenoptera; family Cephidae; genus Calameuta; species Calameuta pallipes. Next base: position 2,139 of record JARQSW010000606.1, on the reverse strand, counting down.
GCGTGACTACTATACCTATCACTCATAGTCACTCCTCCAGGTTATTATCAGGACAAAAGGCCGGTTCAATTCGCTTCGTGGGAACGCTCCTGCTTTTCTTGACTTTTTTCACAACGGCGTCTCTTTAGACGATACGCATGTGTCACCTAACCACAACCGCGTTTTTAAATACACGGCTAGAGGGGGGCGGAGAGGTGGTACCGTAGCGCCGGGGATCGTGAAGGGAATTTTGAATTATTAGGGTGGCAGTCATATTCGCGAATAACGGAAACGAGAGTTACGGACGTAGAATGGAGGGAAGTCAGACAGAGGGCGGGGGGGGGGGGGCACGTTGAGCATTACGAGATCCGCCGTCTCGTCCTGTCTAATCAGATTTCCGTTCGACGTGTCGGATGGTTCGTACGAGTTATTCCCCAAGCAGCGCACTTCACGCGATTACATCGAGAGCACGCAGCGAGACGTAGAAGCGTCGGGACGCTCATGTGAGTATACGTTACAGATATACGTGTGTATATATGTATATATAGCAGCCCTAGTTAAAAAGTCATAATAATAAGAGCGATAGAGATCGAGACGAAAGGGTGGGCAGGCGTCGCGACGCCCATATTTATATACCCGCTCACGTCGGCTGATGAGTTTATCCGATAAGGACTTTCTCAAGTCAACGAGTATCGGCGTCGCGACGAATTTTTTCTTAATTTTACGTTTCGCTGAGTTTCCGAGTGCACCAGGGTCCATGGCGTCTGTTGCCTACGTCATAATGATATCGCGAAGGTTCATCAGTTCGCGAGTACGCTTTGCGAATACATACCCGAAGGTAGGTACAGATGGACGATTTTACGGAAGGGATCAGGGTAGCGCGCGATGAATAAGAGCTCTATCGAAAAATAAAAAAAAAAAAATAAAAAAAACTTTTACAATACAAAAGTACCATCTAAGAATGTACCCGAGGAAACTCGCGGAAATGACTTTCTGAATCCGCGTTCAAAGTAGCGTCCAGGGCTGATCTCGTCCGGATCGCGATGACTGAGTGAAACGACTTAGCATTGCCCGTGAGGCAGGTGATTATCCGGCTCGAGTGATTTCTCAAAGAAAAATTAATGGGCACCCCCCTTATCTTTTATTTGATACCGGACAGCAACTTCATTTATATTTATCTCAGGTAGATACGGTCGTTATTATTTTATCTTCATTCGTCTCGAGACGCACTCTTGCAAGACACGAGTGTGTGGCGATATGTGGTTAGCGTTGGGGTAGGTCGAGGATTCCTGGAGAAGTTGGGGAAGAGTAGTAAAGTTTGCAGATCAGAAAAGGCTAAGGGGTTGATATGCTGATATATGTATATCGAATGACTGCTTGAGCCTCACCCCATAGAATATGTAATATAGTACATATTCATATATCACGTGTATATAAACATACGTTTGTAGTGATATGCGCTGTGTGTATATATATGTATATATATATATATATATATATATATATATATATATATTCGAAACGCGTTTTCACCCTCGTGGCTCGGTTCTCGACCCTGTCCCATGTTCGAGACGCGTCGCCCGATCTCCAGTAGGTCCGGGGAGCCCGTAAATTTTTCGCATTCCCCAGACACCCACTAAATTGCGGACTTTATTCCACAATCCTGAACGATCGTGCGGGGTTTTCTCTTCTTCACTCTCTCTCTCTCTCCCTCTCTCTTCCCTTCCTTGTTCAGGGTCGCTCTTGGTATTCGGCTCACGCGACGACGTTCGTGTACTCCCGTCGCTTCCGGTTACGCGCCACTATCGAAGGCTCACGCGTCCCGGGAATGTCGTGCAGATCGCGCCAAGAGATCCTGCAGGCCTAAAGCTGGAAACACTGGTGGGATACCGAGAGGCCTCTTCTGCGAGGCAGAGAATCCAAGTGGATCGTCGGTCTGCCGGTAGGTAGCGCAGGTATACATATATAGGCTGTACGATGTCATCCGGACTAGTAATCTCTGAGAGTGTACTGGCCCTGATGCGTTCAGTCTATGAGAGCGGAGGAGAGAAGAGGAGGGTCGTGCGAGTAAAGAGAGGGGAGTGATGGCGAGAGAGAGAGAGAGAGAGAGAGAGAGAGAGAGAGAGAGAGAGAGAGAGAGAGAGAGAGAGAGAGAGAGAG
>JARQSW010000603.1:0-51245 GCA_030142375.1 Calameuta pallipes | reverse complement strand
ACTCGTTCTCACTCACCTGTAATGATAACCTCAACTTATTATAGGTCATATTTTTGGACTTTTTAAGGGCTGTCGAATGCGCCTGGTCGCAATTAAATCGGACTACTGTTTCTGAAAAAACCACCCCCTTATATAATTTTCTTATCTCTTTCAAGTTCAATTGCTTTGGAAACTGTTCTTTGGACATGTGCCATTATCATGTACCACATGTGCGATCATGTTCTTTATTATTCTGAATGATTTTAAAAACCATTATTAGTTAAGTGCTTACATTTTCAACATTTTTCGATTTTTGGGCTGCATTCCTTTGCCCCAAAAAACAACCCCCACACAAGTATAAGCATAAACTAAGCCATTGTTTGTGAATCACGTAAAATTACTTTTACAATGGGTTAACTCACCCCCCCCCCCCCCCTGCTTTGTAAACAATGTGTGAATACTAGAAAATTTTCTCCTAATGCACACAGAGAGTAGCGAATAGAAATTGATTTTGTTCCAAAGGTGTTAGCCAATCGTTGTGTCTGTCGTCTTTTGGCTCTAGTACGGGATTGGCTAAAAAATATTTACTTTACGCAACCGAGCCCGTGCTCGCGTGAACTTGAGAATCAATGCCCTAAGGAGGCTCCCTAACCCTATAGTGTACTTATGTCGAATGTCAGTGTGCAATCCCGTAATAATGTACATTAATTTATTCCGTCATATTTACATTTTCCTTAATAATTTCAGTAAAAGCAAGTGCATTGTAAATATAATGAGTAAAAGTATCACTGGGATATTTATATGCGAATTATTGACATTCTAGGTACCGTATTAATATATTTTATAGCCATTATGAATTTAATGTAGATATCATTTTGTTAATCTCGCATTAAATTCGTTCAGGAATTATCTTAAACTTGTAATAATTATGTTCATTAGGTTAGGTTAGTTTTAATTTTTAAAAATGCCTTTCATCCCACAAATTGATAACCTAAATTTCATTATAAATAAAATTCAGTGCGTTAGGTACATGTTGAAATATATCTCAGTTATAAGCATGGTGCATTTGAAGTTGATGCAATGAAACTAGAGACTTTTAATATATCTGTAGGATCGGACCAGAAAATATGTTGACGCAGCATACTGTTGTCACAGAGTCTGTGGCCTCTGCCATTGACACACTACCTTTGGGATTTATTATTTCTGATGATGGACATACACTATTAGCAGTAACTGGTAATGTGTACTATGTAACATTATCTATAAATAATGTGTATTGACACCAGTATTTTTATATTTATAATTTTAAAAATTCATTATTTACAGAAAGAGATGATGGTGCCGTGGAATTCATGACAGTCCCAGTGGCTTTTATACATCAGAACCATACTGCAGTACAATCTACACTAAAAGGAAATAATGAAAATGTAATTTTAGATTTGACATAGTGAAAGGATCTTTTTATTAACCTTTTTATTCAATTATAGCACTTAATTTTTCTTACCATTTCAGTCAATTTTTCAAATTAGTTTGGATGGTGATGTTACTACGGGAATCCAGCATTCTACATTTGTACCTACACAGCCTTCTCAACCATTACCTATTATTACATATGAGATGCAAGTATCTGAAACTGAAAAAAAAAATGGAATAGAAACTGACGTGGAACAATATAGTATTCCAAGTTCATTGAATTTGGAAAATCCAATTTCAAATAAGTCACAAGGAAATGTTGGATCCGAATCTCAAATTCCTATTGAAAAACCAGTTGCAAAGAGAAGTCCTGGTCGGCCAAGAAAAGATGAGACTATACTTTCTATTGTAAGTACTATTATTATATATAGCTTTACAACCATCTCTTAAAAATGGGTGGAAAGTGATGATTGTGAACAATAATTTTCTGTTATATGACAGCAATCTCAGTGTGCCTATCAAATTAAAAAATTTATGATGAAATTTACAAGAATTTCTTAATTATTTCTTATGAAAATAGCAGAATCTTATACTTTAAAATAATTATTTCGGATGTAAATTAAAGTACTTTATGATTTTTTGATATAATCTACCAGTGCCACTGTTATTACTGGCATAATCAATAATTAATGACATTTTTATTTCAATACAGATACATCAATAATCTCTCCTCTTTTGCAGAAATCAAATAACTTGCAATGTGAAATTTGTGGTCAAGAATTTACTCGGCAAATGTTGTATAAAAAACATATCGAACATCATGCTGAAGAAAAGCCACATCGTTGCCCAAAGTGTCCTGCTTCTTTTAATGTCCCTGTAAGTTTTAACACATTATGCATACAAGATTTTGGAACTTATGTACAACTGTGTATATCTAATAAATTCTACGTTGTACAATTCAGTAGAATACTGATGCATATCATTTTGAATAAGTAATATACAATTTATAAGACACAGTCTATTAACTGGACACAATGGTATCATTGTAGACGAATTTCACGCTTCATATGGCCACACACAACACTGGGGAGCCAAAGTGTCCTGAATGTGGTAGAAAGTTTGCCAGAATGGCAAGCCTGAAATCACATATGTTGCTACATGAAAAGGAGGAGAACCTCTTCTGTACTGAATGCGAGGATGCATTTTCTACAAAAGTAAGTACACTCTTCTTATCCTGTATTTCATTATTATGAAATTTTCCTAAAGTCATATTTTCTATTTACGATAAATAGCTATAACATTTAGTGGATGATTTGACTATATGGATAGACTTAATAACCAATTGATGAATCTCATCTCATCCTTTGATAGCTTTTTTGAAGCATTATATTTTTAAAGCTGAAATAAGTGATAGGCATTTAATAAAAATAAAATGGGTAACGTTTGTTTATTCTAACAAAGTGAAGTAATAATATAATATACTATAAACTTTATAATTATCAACAACTTACTCTCATGCATCTTAGTATTCTTACTGATCATATCAAGCAAATTAACTGACAAAATAGTAAATACAGTAGCAGTTTCAAAATTAGACCATTTCGTAGAATGTTATTGTGTCTAATACAATTTCTTAATTCATGACTACAAACCTAACTGGAGCGGTCTGAATGGTTCTTGATTAGCCTTATCATAGACTTTTAGTATTTGAATATGCTGCAATCGCACGCACATTTCTGCTGCGTAGCTACTAGTTTGTCATGAAAAATGTTACATGACTAGGTCAAAGTCAGTAAAACTTATGAAAATCATTAATCCAAATATTCTGCAAACATGTAGCTTTCCATAAAGTTTATTTCATGCGTATCACGTACACGCTATAAGGTGAGATTATTAAGGAACTAAAAAAGGAACGTTATAAACACGAGATAGGTTTTGAATTAAAAGATCCCTTTTTCATTTTGTCATCCGTAAATCTGAATATCTACTGTCATCCTTGAAATTCGGATCAATAATACAAATTTAATTATTTTCCATTAAGCGATCGTTATTATTAAACAAGGCAATGTTGCGTTTGAATTATTTTTTATCGCTTTTTGAAATCGATTCCTCCGTTTGGGTATTTTTGTAATGAGACACAAGTGATAAAATATAATAGGAATTCTCTTGAAAGCATTCAGATTACTGTAACTAATATCAGTTAAACTTTAGGCAGAGGTCATCCTCCTTGAACTCAATACTTATCGTATTTTTTCACCGCGACGATTCACCCTTCGAAGAACACGTTTTTCTTTTTATACAATTTGGATAAAAACTGGTATACAAGGTTTTCGGGCTCGTTAATTTCGAATCTGGCATTGGAATTTTGTTATTAAAAAATTTTTTTTATGTCTCTACCCATACTGTTAGTTTTTTCGTAGTAAATATGAAACTTTATAAATAGTCAGTAGACGTTAGAGAAATGATGTGAGTGTTTTAAATAATTATCGCAATCATTTTGTAAACACAAATCCTTTTTTGTGACAAAAATATCTTTTGTTTTTTATATATAGAACTCTATGAACGTCTTTGTTTAGTGTTTCGTACCGAAAAGAGAAAAAGGAACACTTATGGGTTTAACACGTTGTCTGTCTGTCCTGTGTGTCTGTCACACACATGTATCCTCCACCTCTATCTTCGAAAATAATATGAAAAATCTGAAAAAATTTGCATAAAACAGTGCGGAGTTTATGCAAAAGCTATAAGAATCTTTCGTTGCAGGCAGTGTTTTGGGGGAAAAAATAGAAAAATGTGGAAAATTCATTTTTTTTTTGTTATAAATCTCTATTGCTTCCTCATAGAGGAAACTATGTGACGTTCGAATATTTTTTTTTTTCGAGATCTTCATGTCACTATGTTCAGACGTGCCAAAACGACGAGAAAACACATTTGGAGAAAATGTCCGTGTGTGTGAGTGTGTGCGTGCGCGTGTGTGTATAATGGCCTCCCAAAATTCAAAGGTTTATAACTCGAGAACGGTTTCAGCTACAGCCCTCAAATTGTGCAGGCATGTGCAGCTCTATAATCTCTTCATTGACTATAATTTTCGTCATGATTCATGATTTTCGCCACAACACGGTTCGAACGGAAAACCTCTTTGTCTTGATATTTTAATGATAATAACGGATAAATATAATAGCGGTTGAATATCAAATGAGTTACTGTTATCACATATCAATCTAGATCATAATGATGATCAGTCGATTAAACAAAGATAAATCCCGTCTATGTCAGCACGTGACCGTGATGACAATACGGGCTGGAAAATTGCAAGTATGCGTGGGTTATAACTGCAGACCACATGTTGCACAACTGAATTGCATGATCTCATAGATCTCTCAAGATTATGTAAGCAAGTGCACAAACGGAAACATGACGCGTCGCGATGTCTCGACATATTGTTCAATTCGCATTATATGGATTTACCGAGAAAAAAAGGAAATAATTAAAGAAATTTTATATTAACACGCTGACTGCCTTGACGGGCGTACACGATGCTCTCAGGGGGCCAAACGAAAATTTTGATTGAATTACTCCGGTCACTGATGACCATCGTGACCCCATCGAGAAAACAATCTCCGGTCACAGGTGACAAACGTGGGCGTCAACGTGTTAAAGAATTCCCCGTGTAAGATTCTACAGTCATTCCAAAGTTGATATGGTAGTGGTTGTCAGTATTAACACGATAAAGAATTATATGCAGCTTCTTTAACAACACCCCAGTGTTGAAAAACATTACTGTTCCAGCAATAAATATTTTATTTGTGACAGCATCGTTCAACGGCATTATGTAAAAATATTGACGCATGGTCAGCGAATATTATATAGGTCTTTACAAGCCTATATGTATATCGGTTTGGAGGACTAGTAACGATTTAACAACTGGAAAATGAACACGTGCTAAGTGTATCAACTTTCTATGTATTACGTCTGATATTTTACAACGATAAAATGAGATGCGATTGCACGGGACTTAAGAAAATTCTATGGGTCTCACAGTATATTTTCCAAGTAATTCAGTTTAAATATTTACTCTGTCGCTGCCGAATTTACCATCAAGTGTTTGAACACATGTGCATTAGCCGAGCGCTTCTGACTGAAACTCTGTGCTGTACGATGTCTTAATGCAGAAAACGATGCACCGTCGGTAGTTTTCGAAAAAAATATATAAAGGATAAAATTGGGAATCTCAGTATTTCGAAAATGTATCCTTCAACAATTTTCTAATTTTATATTAGTTTCATGTTTTGCGCAGTGGTGCATTTCGTTTATCGATCACTTTGAACGTGTCATTCATAACTCGTAAATGTGTTCCGTGAATCATAATAAATTATTATATTAATATAACAGATAAAATTCAAAATATCTGCTTTCGAAACGCTAGATTATGATATCAGACGTATCTCTGCTGACTAAGAAAAGTCTTTCTCGGAATACACCGCATAATGTGTTCGCGCACGTAAAAATATTTAAAATAAACTCAGCTAGAAAAGTGTAACACATTATTATTACAAACAGCTAAAATTAATAAGACAATATCTTGGCGCACTTTTGAACTCTTCTTTCTTTTTTCCCTCAGAGTTTTCAATGTAACGATATTATTTAAATTTAAAAATAACACCATGAAATATCCGACCACTGTACTATATCGAAAGTTTATTTAATTTTAAAAGAATACTAGAATAATATTTACAGTCATTTTGAAATATTAGAATCCCTGATAGCAACAATAAGTCTTTCATGACGTACATAAAACTGAAAATTTGTTATCTATTATCTAATAGCCCTGATCTCATCAGCATTCGTTACGACAGCAATATTATTATTGACAACGTCCTTATCTTCCTATGTCGTCATCCTTATTCTTGAATAATTTTCTCATAATCCAACGTAGAAACTCTGAAACGTAAATAGCATCTATACATCCCTAAACAATGGAAGCTGAGCTCAAAAATACTGTTATCACTGCAGTTGATAATAGCAGAAGACCGTGACTGCTTCCACGGATAAAATTCAACGTTGCTCAGACCAACTCAGGCCGCAAAAAAAAAAAGAAATGGGAAAAAAGAATAAGGGGAGGAAGACGATGATGAAGATAACGAAGAAGATGCCGCAGCCAATGAGTTCATAGTAGGAGGTGGGAATGTGAAGAGCCATGCACGTGCTCAACGCCGGCATTGACAGTTCTCTTTGGGGAGTGCGTGAGTGCAAACGCACATACCAGCACACTGATACCAGCAGAGTAAGTAAGCTACCAACACCGCTGCCATTTACACTCGACAAGCCAGCATGCTTTTCTGCCGGCCTATCTCTCTGATGTAATCTCCCTCGACTTGGATCACGAAGAAGACGAAGCAGCCAAGACATGACCGGAGGAGTCACTCGTTTCGACTACAAGAGATTCGGGCCTTTTATTGACTTCGCTGGTCATCGGTGAACTGTGCGCGATATCGTTACATCAGTTTGTTCAGCAATACAGTGTTTTATGCGCGTCGTAATGTGATATTCGTAAATTTTCTTCGGCAGTGTCACACTTGGGTTTTATTGTATTTTATTGTATCTAATCGTCCAGTCAATCTGACGTCATAGGGTGGAAATAATATGCGACTGCATCGTCGATGGAAGTGAGAAAATTATCTGATAAATTAATTAATTATTATTGGCTCGTACGATCGATCTTCCATGTAAAGGTCTGTAATAAGGAATCGTATTTAAATCGTGTGTCATTGCGAAGATGATATTTATTGTCTGAATGCGTCGACTGTCGAGATACGTGCACTTTGTAATATAAAAGTTTAACGCGTATCTGAAAGTTTGATGCCCGTACTGTGAAAGAAGGGTGCTTTGCTCCGTGCAGGATTTCCGCGAAGCTAATCGTGTCTGCGATAAGTTTTATGCTTATGTAGGAACAAAGAGAGTCTGGAAAGTTGGATAATTAACCTTTACGATTCTTTTGACGGATGCTTTCGAAAATTCGTCAAATCAAGTACACGCGTCCTTATGATTTATTCTTTGTCTTGGCTGTCTTGTTTATGCTATGGAATATGCATTGCTGTGTATTTTATTTGTCGCTCACTGTGGACGAAGATGTAGGAAACTCCTTCTGCCCATTGCCAGGGTTAAATCTTCAAACTGGTTTCAGACGCTATCATCTCCCCGGTAACAGTGCACCAAGAGACCGTCGCCAAATATTCGCTGACGTAATGCACATGGTCATACTTTTGATGCACCGCTACCACATGGATAAGAGGATCCTAACGGATTTAATCTTTTTTTTTTTTTATTTTTTATTTTACTCTTATTCGTCGTTCTCGGTCTTGGATTTTTTCACCCTTGCTTCCTTTTATCTTTCACTCGCACGTGCTTTTTGGGTCAGCGGTATCGTAGGTAATGATAACTTGGGGAAAATGTTGATGAACATATTAATTATAGTAAAGCTGGAGTATTTCTGGAATAAACTCAAATTTTACATGTACGATAAGGTACATGAGATATAAAAGAAAACATAATATTTACATACTCCCCCGCGCAAAATGAAATTATGGCTTTAGTATTATAATAGTATTTTAAGTGTATGGGATTTGGTATTGTTAAAGTATGCCCACGGTATGTTAACCGTATACATTTTAGTATTGGATGGAAAAAGTATATTTTTTAAAATAAGAAACTGGTATGAATTTCATCTAGCGCTTGCGTACCAAATTTTGTACGACGTGCATTTACATTTGCAATTGAAACTATGAATTCACAAAAATATGCATTGCAGCCACATGGACTCTTTATCCTTCTACTGCGATTTTATCTCTTTATTTCCAGTAACATAAGTTGCCTTTACTTGCGATGCAGATAACCTTTAGTAGTTGCTCCTCAAACTTCTCCAACGCATTTCTACGACCCGGTAGCAGGATGCGCCTAACGTGCAATACAAAATCAGCAGATTTATGAACGTATTGCTTTGTTATTCCCATCTTTATACTAAATGTCGCAAGAATTGAGTTTAAAATTTCATCTACGAATAATTAACCGAATATTGTTATGACTTATGAATGTGGCCGATTTGCTTTATACTTTAGACCGATATATCTAGGTTAAAAATTGACTGAAAGTCCTTTGAAAGTTGACATTTTTTTCGTCTTGTTTTCGAGCATCTATCAACTCAGGCATCATTGCGAATTCGTTGATTTGACTATTGCTTTCTTTTTTTCACATCAATTTGTCTCGATTTGCTCTTCCTTATGTGAAATCGTACTGAGCACAATTAATAGGTGGGAATTTTTATTCTTTAATGCTATTTCATTGCGATCTGTCAAACCAAAATACTACAGCACGTCAGAATTATCGATAATGACGTATCGCGAATAATTCAATATCGTCATTATGGCTAATCATATCGAGCACTGTTATAATTCGAATAACCAAGTGTAATAATGTTTGTCTAGCTGTGTGTTTGTGTATTCATAGCTTTGATAAGCTACCGAACCCTCTCAAGAAAGATGCATTATTCAATATCAATTGATAATAGTGTTTTGATTACGAATGTCTAATTATAGCTGATATTCGATCGTTAAATATTAACCCTGCTAAAATGTTTAATAAATATACATAGAAAAATATGGGTTCAGCATTGAAAACAGAAAAAAAAAATTGGTAAACTCTGCATTTCTCTACGGTTTTCTGGTTCCATGTTTATATGGTTCGCCATGAAATTTTACACAACCCGCGAAGACCATACGGAGGTCACGTCGCGAATGCAGATTTATACCGCGTTCTCGGCTTATTTACATTGCCAAGCAAGTCCGTTTGACACTTGACACTACAATTGGACCAGTTAACGATTTACATGGAGCACTTTCATTGCGCTCAATTCCTCTAAACGGTTAGTACGCGATCATTATTTTTTATTAATTGCAGTTTCTCCACTCAGAACAAAGAGAGATAAAAAAATGTAAAAATTCGAATTGACAAAGAAAAACTGAAATATTCTAGTAATGTCTGCGACACGCCTCGCGGTATTTTTTAATGGTACAAAACGTCATCGTGCATAATGATGCATGGGTCCAGTCGAGTACATCAAGGGTGGGCGGCATATCAGACGGAAGTTCCTGATGACACTGGCTTCACAGATAGAGGATGAACTCTTCTCGATGATAATGCACAAAAGTGCTCTGTGACGATAGATACGATAGGCATGTCACGCCGTAGGCAATGCTTGTGAGTTTCGAGCCCGGCTTCATTTTAAAGAATTATAACGCAATTGTAATTTCTATTTGCGTCGAAATAAAAAAACAGTTTCACCGCAGACTGCAGTGCATAATGCATCAGGATTGCAATCAAAACCAAACAGTGGAAGTCAAAAGCGAAGAGAAGCTGGAGAGGCATACGAAATCAAATATGAGTCGAGTCAAAATTTATAACTTTCCACGCGTAACCGATCTGAGGCTCGATCAAAGATGTGTAAATTAGTATTTGAAATTAAGTGACGATATGAAACCCGTACGGGCTCGCGTATTTGACCGACCGAAGGGAAACGTCCAATTGTGTTCAACGAAAAATAATTGTGTTCAGTGTATGTTAAATTATAATTAAGTAAAATTATGTGTTTTTCTTACGTCGATACTGCCTATTGAATTATACACTATACTCCATGCATAAAGAGCATCGTTATTATATAATTTTACGAAATTAGCGTTGTGTGCTCAATCCTTTATTATTATTTATTATTGGGGAATCGATAGCTTCAACATGTCACTCACCGTAGAGTGCCTCGATTTCGCACTTCTGGTTATCTGCACACGAGTTTTTCACTTTGCGCTAGGACTCAGCGCTGAATACTATAAGGTATATTTGCATTGCAACTTGCAATTGTTGATGATTGTTTCTTGAAGATGTCGAACGGTTTTATTATTTGAGGTTTTAATTTGTTTTGGTCTTTTTTTTTTATTCATTTTCAGGCACAGCTTGATGCACATTTGAAACTTCACAATGAAAAGTGGTCAACGGAGGATGTGCGAAAATGCAAGCTTTGCAATAAACAATTTACCCAGCCAGCTCTCTATCGACTTCACATACGAGAGCATTACAGGGTAATCTTATAGCAGCACACTTTTTGCACGATTTACAGGGCGAGTTGTTTTATTGCGATTTTTATTGATGAATCTTCCTATTGTTTTTAGTTGCAAACCAAGATAGTGAAACACACTAAAAGAGGAACGAAGCACAAAACTATGTATAAGTGCAAAATATGCCTAAAGTCTTTCCAAAAACCAAGCCAGCTGATGAGACACATTAGAGTGCACACTGGCGAAAAACCCTTTAAGGTAAATCTGAATATCTAGAATCTGACGTTGTCAATAGTAATTTCATGTTTTCTAGTTGACGTTAAGATGTCAATACAAATTTCTATGTTGACAGTGTAATGTCTGTAGTCGAGCTTTCACACAAAAAGGATCTCTACAAATTCACATGTGGAAACATAACGGCATAAGGCCCCATGGATGCACATTGTGCAGTGCCAAATTCAGTCAAAAGGGTAATCTGAATGCACATATACTCAGAGTACACAGCGTGCCAGAGGGCGAACCAATTTATAGATGCACCTATTGTTCTTGCGTCTTCAAAAAACTGGGTAGTCTCAATGGACACATGAAAAGGATGCACTCAAATCCCGTGGAGGTTCGTTGAGTCGTTACACATTCTTAATATATAGAGTCTGTGTATAGATCTGGGTATCTTTGGTGTGCAGGACAAATCGAGTTGCGACAATTCCACGGAAGCAGATATGCAAGCCACCGTGGACACTGTAATCTCACAATTAGCCTCTCTGGAGTCTGGCATAAAGCATTCAATGAATCCGAATGACAGCACAGCAGTCCAAACTTGTAAGAATGATATCCTTCAACAAGCACTGAAGAACAGCGGACTGTCTAGTAAAGAGAAAAACTTAAACGCCACTGGTATTTAATTGACATTCCTGATTACTTGTCTCCCATGCATATCACATATGTATATTATTTGTATCGGTGTCTTTAAAGGAAATTTTACATTTCTCATACAGGTGCATCGAACTTGAAGAAAGTTGAGGCTGAGACTACTTTAGTGACTCTATTGGACAGAACTACTGATGGTTCCATGAGGTCGATATTTTAATATTAATAATGAAGTATACTTATCCTAAATCAATCCTAAAATATCGTTATAATGAAGTTTGCTTTCAGGAAGTATATCACAATTAAGCAACGGAGTATAGGAAGCATAAGATGGTACACGTGTTCCTATTGTCATAAAGAATTCAAGAAGCCATCTGATTTAATACGTCATTTACGTGTGCATACACAAGAAAAACCTTTTAAGGTATCCAAACTGAAACACTTATAAAGAACTTAATTGATCATTGTACACAAAGATCGGCCACGGTTTTCGTTCAAATTGATTCAATGAATTGAAGGTTTTTTTTTTTTCAGTGTTCGCATTGTTTTCGCTCATTTGCTTTAAAGTCCACGATGATGGCGCACGAACGTACTCATATGGGTGCAAAGAAGTATGAATGCAGCTCGTGCGATAAATTATTTGCGTGTCATAGTAGTTTCACATCTCACGTCAGGTCCAGTATTATGCGTATAATTAATTTATAATTTTACAAAGACGCCTTATCGTGCATTTCTAAATAATTATATTTTCATTAGATTGCACGCCAAGTCTCACAGATGCACTATCTGTGATAAATTCTTCACCTCGAGTGCAGTCTTGAGAGGTCATATGAAGATTCATACGCCAGAAAACTCCCAGATATCGGCCGAGGCGGAAGTTCTGGTGCCGCAAATCGTCCTGGAGGAACCGCTTATTATTAGCGATGCCGGAAATAAAATCAGCGTTGCTCAGGTTCAATCAAAACAAAAACAAATTTATAATAATGGCGATGTGGCAAGACCGCACAAGTGCTGGGTCTGTCCTGCGGCATTCAGAAAGATCAGTCACCTAAAGCAACACTATCGGAGGCATACAGGAGAACGACCGTACAAATGTCAAAAATGCGACAGGTATATCTTGTTTCGCTAAAAATTTTCGAGCTTTCAATGCAATGACTTAATAATCATTTTTTTCAAATACAGGAGATTTACTTCGAACAGCGTATTGAAATCTCATTTACATACTCACGAAGACTCGAGACCTCATAGCTGCTCCATGTGTGGGGCAAAATTTTCCACACAAAGTAGCATGAAGAGACACTTGGTGACACATAGCAACAAAAGACCATTTATGTGCCCTTACTGCCACAAAACTTTTAAAACGTCCGTCAATTGCCGAAAACATATGAAAATTCATAAACACGAATTGGCACAACAGGTTGATATTTATATTTCAATTACAATGGCCACTGATAAATGTAAAACAATTTTTACTGGATGGTGGTAATATTTTTATTTTATTTCAGCAATTAGAGCAGCAGAGAACGCCGCAGACATCGCAGCTCCCTCTGATAGAGGACAAACGTGAAATTACCTGTTTGTCCGATAATCTTGAATTGACTAATCAGATGGAAGTAACGTTTCAGCCGCAAATTACGCCGGATTTTACTCAGGCATTTTCGGATCAGTTCCAAGGTATCGCTATGGACAAGGACAAAACATTCCTCTCGCAAAATGATACAGCGCAACCGATAGTCAGTGGTAAGTTTAGCTTTTATTTCTTTCATACGTTACGCTGTATTTACTGCTTTGCAATTTATCTTTAGTCGTGTTAACAATTTTTTTGTTTATCTCACAGAAAGTTTATCTGAAGCGGACATGGTCCCTTTAGGATCGTCACAGACCTTGCATGCTGATGAAACTGGCACTATTACACTCCCTAACTATTCTGGCGATCAAACATTAACACCGGTAATTATGAATAGTATTTCATAAAATACATTGTTTGTTTAAATTGTGCACAGATTTTAACGTACGGAATGCGAATTTGATTTTTCAGGAAAGTATACGAGAAATTGAGGAAACATTAAATCAGCAGTTGTTTAATATAGGAATGAATTTAGGTTTAGAAAATAATCTAACGAGGCAGATTAACGAGCCCAGTGCGGTCTCTTTGGATATGAGGGAGCAACCTGTATTAAATATAATTTACGAGAATAACAAAGGCATAGAATCGTCAAGTTCTAGTGCAATTACTGGAAATATATTTCCCACACAGTTCGATACCTTTGATATGAGTCATATTTCTTTGCAGGTTAGCACATGAAAATTTGTCTACGTAGTACTTTGATAGATTGTCTTATTGCTTATTAACAAGTACATCTGAAAATGCATTTTAAGTCTTCTTCTTATTTTATAGGCTGACACCGAACTAGATATAGGAATTAGTTCAGCCAATTCAACAAGTATGGCTAGTATTCTGCCACGATCAGCACAAGAAGAACAACGTCTCGTACCAGCAAAGACAACAGTTAGCATTGAGGATGGACAAACAAAAGCATCCAGACACCTCATGGTTGTAAGTTCGACGCAATCTTGTCCAGAATTATCACGACCTGTTCAAGCTTGTCCAAAATACCCTAAAGTCATTGCAAAGGCTGACACGACGGATGAATTGGAAATTCAAAATGTTGATAAAGAAGTAAAAAATCGAGAGGAAATGAAAATACTTGACAATCATGATGAAGAAATTTCGACGTTTACGTAAGTTATTGTGTTACACATTTATTTTCATACGCGTATATAAAGGTGCATTTACAACAGGCAACAAAATTCGACTTATCTCATGCTACAGACAGTTAAATGTTGCCTTTATTCAACTATTTATTAAGTATTGTAACACATGCTATAATTTGTATTGATCAGGTGTGACATATGCGATAAAATCTTCCATAAACAAAGTCAGCTAAAAACTCATATGAAGACTCATATATTACATGAGAGTGTCGATCAAAATAAAGATGACTTGGTAATAGTTAGCGAAACAGATTCCCTCTTGCAGTGTCATATGTGCAGTAAAAAGGGTTTCGCTGCAGCTGCATTGAAAGTAAGTATATTATATTTTCTTGAAATATGCATATATATAAAAGTACGAATATTTTTAGGAACACCTAAAAACTCATCGGGGCACGAAGGAATTCCAGTGTACAGAATGTTCCTTAAGATTCTGCACCAACGGTGGACTGAGTAGACATCTAAAAATGCATGCAAGCAGACAGTACGTGATATAATTTTGCATATGAAAAGTAGAAAGGCACACAGGTTTGCTTTACGCACTTGTTATTGCAACAAAAATTATTATTATGCACGCTGCTTAGTAAGCGAAAATGCTGAGCATGTGTAAATATTATTGGCCTATCTAATTATCAAAACTTTATTTTTCTCATAAATTTTAACCTGATCGATTCAACAGTTTGTCCAGAATTTTTGGATACAGTTATTCGTGCCCACGCACGTACGCACACATCCACTAGAATTCATTTATATATTTTTTCTTGCGATAACGATTCCATAAGATACGACATAAGATTCTACATATTTCACATGGTCGTGTCTATTGTTCTTATTTTTTTTTTTTTTTTTTACAGACAATGGAAATGTACGGTTTGTAGCAAAACATTTTCAAGCAAAATACATCTAAAGTCCCACCGGCAAATCCATGAAATCAGCTGGAATACGAATTCAGTAGAGCCTGATAGTTCGCAAAAAGAACCATTAGCCAGAAGCACGGATTTCCTGTCAAATTTTAATCTTAACGTTACCACAGGAAACGATTCATCAGTTTCGCAAAAAGTCTTACTCGATACCGTAGCAGAAAAGGATATAATCGATCATTCAAATGTAAATTTTGATTTTTAAGTATTCACAAGGTCATTATAGAAAATGCGAATACCACTAAAGATATGTTAAATTGACTTTTTAGGAACAAAGTGAGAAGAAAGAGAAACAGGAGTATACAAACAAGTGTAAATTCTGTCCGAAAACATTTCGGAAACCAAGCGACCTAATAAGACATGTTCGTACGCATACGGGAGAACGACCGTATCAATGCGAATATTGTAACAAAAGTTTTGCAGTAAAATGTACATTGGACTGCCATCTGAAAGTGCATACAGGGAAAAAAACATTTTCGTGTCACGTATGCAACAGTTTATTTGCAACTAAGGGCAGCCTTAAGGTCCATATGCGACTCCACACAGGTCAATTAAAAAATATTCAAAATATCCATAAATGTAGTTATTCGAATACGAATATTTATACTGCGATTGTTACCATTTGAAAAGTTGTAAAATAATAATCGTCATTACTGTCTTGTCTCTAGGTTCCAAGCCATTTAGGTGTATGCTGTGTGATCTACGATTCAGAACATCGGGACACAGAAAAGTTCATCTACTGACCCATATGAGGGAACACAAGGGCGGACCAAAGCGAAAACCAAAGCAATCGAAGTTCAGCACAATCGCAGGCGTCGCTGCAGAATTGGAGAAGACAGTAGAAAGTGAAATAAACGACGACACTACCATAATTAGTGAGGCTGCACAACCAACCGAGTACTCGAATCTCGATTCGATTACCATTGACACTGCAGAACTTACCGATCAAATTACGTTTAATGCCGACGGCACAATATTGAACAACAATTCCATGTTGTCAGTCAATGAAAGTAACCAATTGGTAGCCAATTTGCATTTCCTCCTTGCGAATGGTCTTGTAACTATTCAAACCGATGAGTCACTTTTACCGCATCTCCCAAACAGCGACACTCAGGTCGTCCAAACTGAATCTAGCATCAGTGAACTCGTCACGTCTGAAGCGCTGGAACACATAACCTGCAACGACACAAATTCTAACATCAGTATAACGACAGAACAGTGCGAAGACACTATTTCAGAGACTGTTTCCCGAACTGTTTCTGAGACTGTTCCTCAGAATTCATCCAAAGAAATTCCACAAGCCATTAGTGATGTTGTTGCTGAAACGAAAAAAGCAACGTTACAGAGTGTCCCTAAACAAGGAGCACAGAGTAGTCAGTCCCGCAAGGAGTGCGATATTTGTGGAAAGACATTTATGAAACCGTGTCAGGTGGAGAGACACAAACGAATTCATACCGGGGAGAGACCTTATAAGTGTAATTTGTGCACCAAGTCATTTGCCCAAAAAGCAACGTTGCAAATGCATCAGAAGCATCACACTGGAGACAGGCCCCATCCTTGTCCCCATTGCGACTACTCTTTTACACAGAAATGCAATTTGCAAACTCATCTCAAACGTGTTCACCAGCTGGACACCTTGGAGGTAAAAAAGTTACGACGCGGTCAACAGGTATTGAGTGCTAAGTCAATGCAAGATAATCTGGACGATACTCGAATACTCAGCTTGGATGATATTTCGTTTGTGGACTTCTTGAAGTAAGTATTTTTGGTCAGTCTCGTTGCAAAATAAATAGGAATCCAAGTACAGTGTACATAATATTGATCAAGAAATGTTATAAACGCGCTTTATAAACAAATCATGTTTATGTGATGTTATACTTCTAATGTGCATTATTAACGCTCAATTCCAATTTTATTATTTTACTTTGCAATTAAGAAAGTCTGAAAATGCCGTATTGTACAAGTCTTATAATTTTTTGTGAGAAATTCTCCACGACTCAAATGTAAATAGTCTGTAAAATAATGATGCAATTTAAAATATTATTGCTCCTAAGGTAGTACATACCGTTTCAATGCGAAATTAAAGATACATTTTATTAAAAATTTTGTAATGACAATATTTTGTATCTTATCAAGGATACACTTCTCAGTGTTCATTTGTGTTCTTTTCATTATTAGTGATCTATCATGTATAGTGTAACAATTTTTTTCCAATAAACTAACTATAATTATATAAACAATATTAATTTCATTACTCACATTTTGTATAGTCGAACGTATCAGTTTTACATTCAAGGGATTCTTACGCTCTACGGCTGTTCAATATTTGAATAATGAAATTCAGATTTGATCATATTTAGGGTGTAGTTCGTAACTTCCTGCGAACATTGTCTTGTTTTTTTTTTACGTTATGTACTTCCTGAATATTCATTTTGAGCTTATTTTGAACTCGGTCCATTGACAGTTCCCTATATTTGCACCCAAAAATCTCGAAATTCGTTATACGGTAGCAAGTCCCAGTACTAAGGTGTAAAGTTGATACGCGTAAAACTTTCCCCGCGTGCCTCTTTTGGACAAAAAGATATCTGTAGATGGAATAAATGTATTTCCGCATAACGTTTGTAAGATGTCCTTTGCGGATTTCCGATTTCTATTACGCGTAAATGGCGATTCACGATGTCTAAACGACGTGTTTCTAACATTTCAACATTGTGTGGGTTACTTGATGTCTCATTTAAATGCTTTCAAATGGAGAACAATAACGGAATATAATAATTTTGTTGTTCGTCTTAAAGCATAATAACTGAGTATCATATTTTATTTAATGTTTGAAATTACAATAATCTTCATCGACGGGACATCCATTTGGATGATTCTCGTGGAACCAACAAGTTTTAACTTTCCTAATTATTCCTGAATTGCCTTTCCTCTTAACATTTCTTATTGGTTTCATTCCAGGCACTTTGAACTGGACCTTCCCTTCTCTAACTTCAAATATATGTCCATTATTTTTTAATAGCGTCTGAAGTCCTCCACACTCACTTTTTAATTGCTTTAATAAAGAAATCGGTATTATGTTGGCTATTTCATTTATTTCAATGTGACCTCCGGCATTCCATGTAAAGTCGGGTCGTCCCTCGATTGATATCATTCGTGTTTTTTTTAACAATTCCTTAGTGACAATGTTTACGATATCCGCAATGAGATTCTTATCCAGTTGCGTGCAATTCCTAACTTTTTCTGTGACTTCTCTTGGTACGAAATTCCGTGTCCAACACTGATCATGAATAACACTTTTTTCGTTAATAAAGTTTTGATTTCGTTTTGCAGACCGTGCTGCAATGACCTCTTTAATTATTTGATCTTGTAACTCACTGGACAAATTTGAATACGTTCGTTCCCAACCAATTAGACATATTCTCTTCGTAGACGGTATTCGTAATTTATCCACGTTAGTTTTAAAACCGCACTGTGTACAGACATTATTCAAATATTGCATGTATTCGGAGTACTGACTCATAGCTGCACAATCTCTCTGATATTTTTGACCATCAAACTCATAAGCGCAACAAGGCAATAGGAAGAAACGACAATTATAAGAACTGCGTGCTGCTATTACTGGAATCCATGGTGTCAGTTCGTCTGAATGATTACCGATAAGCCATTCAGTGTCGGGAAACAAGCTGGAAGAAGATGGTACTATTGTTCGCACCTATGACAAAAATGAAAACATGTGTATTTCTACACCGTGTAGTAAGAGACTTATTTTTAGAATACTTACCTCTAGATGTGTTGTTTTTGGAAATAAATCCCAGATTTTTCGTTTGCGTAAATCGATTCCCAGTCCTGGATGTCCTTCGCTGGCTAAAATGTGCACCAACAATCCATTTCCGCAGCCCAGATCAACAAACGATTGTTTATTAGGGATCCCTTTTTCTATTCTTTCCTTTTCCCATAGAAGAAGTAGATATGTGGCGATGGCGACGTCCTCATACACGAACTTTATAGGATCAGTTGTTTCTGGCCAAATTTTCACCATTTGCGTGCCATACTTCTTCTTAAGATTGTTATACAGAGTCATATACTTTTCAGAAGATATTAGATTTAAAGAGCTTACTGTTACACTATTACAGGGCAAAGTGCTCATCATCCACTTTATTAAACGTGTGAACAATTGTTCTTTAAACCATTTTATGCTCTGTTCATTGTCAACATTTTTTGAATTGTCGATATTAACAGAAATATAACCAATATCTTCAAATTGTATTCTATATGGACATTTAAAGCCCAATGTATGTTTTTCAGTATAAATAATTTCATGAAGATAAGTAATACTGTTAGCTGCTTTATCAAGTATCGCAAGTTCGAAAGTCGTTGAAAATTTCTCTGTACTGCGAGGCAATAATTTATTAACAACTATGTAAATTCCCTTATTTTCACCAGCAGTAATATCAATATTATTGCAATTATACGCTTGAATATCAGCATAATTGAAAACATTTAATAAGGTATCTGCGTCAGTATTACTCGGATTTTCTTTAAAAATATTACATATTTCATGAAGCTTCTCTTTCCATGTTGATATTGAAATTGATTTTTTATTTTGCACCTCTGCAGTCAATATCTTAACAGAAGCTAAAATCCTACGATTCACTGTGTGAGGATTATTTAGCCATATAAATATACCTTTCCAAAATTGGGAAATATCTATATTGATTTCCTGGCTAATAATTGTCTTAAAATCCATTGCAATAAAACTATGATCAAGTATCTAAATATCATTAGCAAGAATGGCTCATTCTTTTTTTAATTTTAGTGCGACTGTTTTTCATACTGGAAAAACAATAGTATAATTAAAATCAGTTTTTTTAAAAGAGGAATAAAAATTAATTAAACTTTTAAATACCTTTTGCACAATCCACTTAGCGTCATCTAATGCTCTTTGCATAATTTGTTTAACACGTTCTGGATCAGGTTCATAAACATGTTGCTTGAAATTCTAGAGAAAAATAAAGTTGATTCTAAAATTAAAAACTATATTAAAGTATTGCCCAGTGACAAAAGTATTGGACTGGTCGAAAAGTTCGTCCAGTTGTTAGCACGCTTTTATATTGCCAAAAACCTCACGAACTTTCTGCCCAACCTAATGTAATAACCTTAAACATTAATGATCGCAAGAACAATAATTGAAGGTTAGCTTCTAGCAAAATAGATCGTGCACTCTTGAATTGTTGAATAGTTTCGTGAACGATATAAACTATTCTTAATAAACCACGATTGGTTACTCACTTGTTTAATAGAATGCTTGTAAAATTCTTTAGCTCCATGTGGAAGTTTTTGACATTCCCGTAATAAAAACTTGTACAATGATTTTGGTGAGTCTATTGCCGATGTTCGTAAAATTGCACTACCCATCACCATTTTTGTCTTTTACAAAAAGTATTAAGAAATTGTTAATTTTTTAAAGTTAATAACTTCTTATTATTTTCCAAATTTTATCACTTTCAGACTTGTAGAACTGTTTCACCCTCGTACGCCGTGGAACTATAACCTCAATTCATTGAAAATGGTACAGTAGTAAGTCCCCGATTTACACGGATTGGAGTTACATGGGATATGTAGATACGCAGTCTAAATTTAAAATATCTTAACTACCATTTTAAACGATATATATGTCAAAAACAATGTTTAAGGACAATTCAACTTACGTAGATCTTTATATATGCATAAACTTTCGGAACAAATTAATCGCGTACTAAAGTCAAAGATTCATTGTATTTGGTACACTGAACTCT
The DNA here is from genome assembly GCA_030142375.1 of Calameuta pallipes. NCBI lineage: Eukaryota > Metazoa > Arthropoda > Insecta > Hymenoptera > Cephidae > Calameuta > Calameuta pallipes. The sequence continues at coordinate 30,401 of JARQSW010000603.1, read as the reverse complement.
AACCATATTGCAATGCGTACGCCTGCATTCAAAGGTAACCCGGCCAGTGTGGTTTACCACAGTATGGTTAGAGTTCAGTGATTTGGTATTAGAGTGCGAGATTGTCAGGAGTTGACTGAAACACAGGGCAAGTTCAATTTTTCAACTTGAACAACTAAAAATCAAGCATAAGTAGACAGTGCAAGCATTTTTACGTGCTCCGGAGCACTATAGGTGTGTTCGAAAATGAGCCAAGAGCGCACAGTGCACTGTTGCTTCTCTGTTTATTGCATGTATTTGCTTGAGACACAACATGCTCTCAGCGCTCTCGGCTCATTTTCGAACACACCCATAGTGCTTCGGAGTACGTAAAGACGTCTGCATGAACGGACCTAATAATTATAAAATCAATAATTATTTTATGAAGTGTCCACGTGTTGTTCTACTCTGCACTTACGTCAGCCTTATCAGCATTTTTATAAAAAGCTTGAAATTTCAATTCATTGAAACAATGCTGCAGCTTTATCAATGTATGTCTCGTACTTTATCAAGAAAGTTCAAGGACTCTACAAGAATTGTAGTATGTTCATGCAATGGAATAATGAATTATCATACAGCAGGAATAATTGGTATAGAATGTTATTCTTTATTTAAGAAACGAGATCTAGATCTTTAACAATAATAGTGTGATCACTGTTTTAGTCATTGGAGATGAAATATTAAAAGGACAAGTCAAGGATACTAATTCGCACTATATGTGCAATTTATTATATCAGTGGGGGATCAAAGTAAACAAAGTAAGTTAAGAATTAGATATGTACTAAATATCAATATGTCATACCATGTGTTAATTAGTTTCTAAGATTTCAGTTATTAGTGACAATGTAGATGAAATAGCAAATGAAATCAGAACTTTCACGAACAAATACACATATGTAATTACTTCTGGTGGGATAGGACCAACTCATGATGATGTTACTTATGAAGGTAATTAATTAAAAAAATTATAATTATAATATTTATACTGTGAATAAGTATTAATTTATAAAACATTACAGCTCTTTCAAAAGCTTTTAATGACTCTTTACACTATCATCCAATTTTGATGGACATTATTAAAAACCAATTTAAAATTCAAAATCCTTTATCTTCAGCATATAAACTGGCTTATGTAAGTTTTTATTGGGACATATTATTTTGAAGATCATTTTTATATATCATGTTTTTAGATTCCAGAAAAGGCCTCGTTGAGATTTGGAGTTAACGAGCAAACCAAACAGAAATTAGCTTATCCTTGTATAATACTAAAAAATGTACATGTATTCCCTGGTTCGCCAGAATACTTTGAAAGATCATTTGGATCCTTATACAAGGTTAGTATTCACTACATTTATCAATTTTTTTTTTATTAATTTGTGCAATTTTCTTTAGGAATTATTTGCTTCTGACAAAAATTTTTGCATCGAAGAAGTTTTCTTAGATGCAAAAGAGGAATCATTTGCAGATGCACTGTCAATTGTTTCCAAAGAATTTCCACATATGTCCTTCGGTTCTTATCCTCAGAGTGTACACAGGTATCTTTTTGTGTTCATCATATGACCTCAGTACATATTCTAAATATTAGTGACAAAATACTTATTTGTTCTATAGCTATTACAAAGTACGTGTTACTATAGAAAGCGACAATTTGGAGGACGTAAAGAAAGCGAAAGAAAGATTTTTCAATTTAATTTCACCAAACATTTTAGTGAACTATGACAAAACACCTTGGGACAACGCTGTTTCGAAGTATGAACATTTTATACAAAATTCTAAAGATAGATCATTGTATGAAGATTCAATTCAAATATTACAGTAAGTAGTTCAGTTCATTCATGCTATTGATGTTTTATTTGAAAATGGTATTAATTCTTAATTTTAAAAAATATAGAGATATATATACGAATCCTACGAGTGTAGTAATAGGATTTGATGGTAGTATAGAGTCTACAGTACTGCTACATCTTGCGCACATAGCTATAAATAAACATTCAAGCAAAAATGTAAATTTGCAAGCTGTTTATTTAAAACGTGAAAAATCATTTCTGGATGTAGAAAAATTCATCAAGCACACTGTGGAAAGGTGAAGGCGTAAGAAGAATTTCAATATATGAGAATTTTCCGGTGCACAATATTCCATGATGTCCACTTTATAGGTATAACATAAACATGTTCACATTGAATGGAACACCACAACAGATGCTCAAAGACCTAGTATTATTAAATCCCGAGCTGAAAATTTTATTGATCGGGACAAAGGAGGATAAACCAGAAAATGGATTATTTCATGATTTAGCTCATAGAAAGTCATTTGAATCAGTTGAAATAAGGTGTCCTTTATTAAAATGGACCTATAAAAATGTGTGGACATTTGCCAGATCTCTTTCTCTCTTGTATTGTTCACTCTACGATAAAGGGTAAGTCGACCACTAAGGATAGAGGAGAAAGTCGTCGCGAAATAAAAAGAAAAATGATTTCCTTATTTCCTCACAGATATACATGGATTGGCGATCGAGATAATACAAGACCAAATCCGAACTTGCTCTTCAATAAGGATTCTTTGTCTAATATTTACTATCCTGCACATACGTTACAAGATCTAAAGCTTGAGAGAGCTGGCAGAATCTCTGAACGTATACCTTTTACCGATTCTTAGCTACAAAGTTATCTTAAATTATTTATTCGTATAAAAGTAATTAGAAAGTATCTATGACCGCACACATCCCTTGAGACGTTTCACGACTTTAGAGGATTAGGAATCACGAGACTTTTTTAAAGGATTTGAGCACTGGACAGGCGTCTTGATAGGAAATAACACGGTTTTTGAAATTAAATAATCTTACTATATCGTCTTATAAATTACATGCTAGAAAGTCACTTAATTGCTATTTCATTCTCTCACACACACATTCTTATAATTGTGTACAGTTATATTATTGTAACGCAGGCGACAAGAAGTGTGTTTTTTTACCTTTTCGCTATACTAGTTTCTAGGACCGGGAAAGAGATAGCTGGAGCTACAATACAGCAGAGTGCACAATGAGTCCGGAGACTGTAGTCCAGGTGATGGTCAGAAATGATAATGATTTAGGACCCATAGATGATCACAATGAACCCCGTTCGCTGAATCTATTGCCTTTAGGGAGGTTTTGACTGGGACAACTACTAATCACATTGATGTTATAGTACAATACTGACAGTTTGCAGTACAGTACTGTTCACTGATTCGCTCTGGAATGCAGGATAGATTTCCTAATTAATTCTTAGTTATTATACTTCCTAAATCTTTACTGCTTCTTGTCGTCTTTTGATGTACACGAATCTTAACAACGCGCGAGTCGAGTCGGAATTGGTATCCGAGAACAGAGTTTTTTCCTGTCGAGGAAGCCGCTGCTTATATCCTCGATAGAAATACGTTATTCTTTTTATTTGTTATTTTATTTGTTATTTGATTTGTTATTTGATTTGACTAATTGGATTAGCGATTTTACTCAGGAACCGATCCAGCTTGTTCCCTAGGATGCGTAATAACGAATCCGTACCTAAGGCAGATTGCGAATATTACACTATTTGCTAGGACCTTAGAAATGCAGCCAAATAAACAGCTGGGCAGGTGATACGGGCAATGCATTGGGTAACATGCTGAGTCTGCAATTCCAGTAAGGCTACTGACTGTTGACTATGTATACTATTTCAGAAATGCTGTACATAACAAATAATATTTAATTTCCGCAATAGTTAATCTTTTCAAAGAGTAATCCGTGCCGAAAATTCGGATGTGAACTTGAAAAATCCGAAATATTTCGGGTCGGATTACTCTTTCAGTTTTAATTCAATTATTGTGAATTCACTTTCAAAACGATTAGTAACTTTGCAAAATGTGCACTGAACTTCGCGTTGGAGAAGAATCTTTTTCAAATTCCTGTTATTTACGATTTTCGTTGAAATTTTACACGCATGGTAAAGAAGAAATTCAGTCTCCTTCATACATTTGGTTTATATGTCTTCGAAGAAATAAAGCATTTCAAACCAGTGTCACACATCATTACTGGTCCTGATGGTATTTTAGTTCAAAAATATCGCCCGACATAAAATTTTAATGTTGATGGACCTCACTGCTGCTTATCATTTGTTTGGGGATCAGTTGTCTTCGCTAGTGTAAATCAAAATCTTTTAAATTTCATATCAATAGCAGTTAACGCAATGAGCCTCATACAATAGTTTTTTTCTCATAAAAATTAGACAGAAAAAATTTTCTAATCAAAAGGCCGAAGAAATCGTAATCTATTCCTATTACGTGTAAATTTGGATTCCATTTCATAAAAGCGATGATTGATCTTGAATATAAATCAAAAGAGGACAAAGAAAGAGGCTGATGAGAAATCTTGTCGATTACCAAAAGAGACAGAATGGAAGCTAGCAACAGTAGCTTTTTAGAAAATGAAGGTTCAGGTCACGCAAAATATAGTTCATGCCTCTCTGATTCGATGAGCAACACTTACGACAGCAGTGTCGACATTTGCAACAATTCGCAAAATTAATGAAATTAATCGTTCTCGAGATTCGAATATGGGGCGAATTATTTCAATCGATCGTATGTCAATATTGTGTACAGATATGAAAGAAAATAGTAATCTGAAGCGAATTCTGTAACTCAAGTCCACGTGTATCTGACTAATTTTTAGTCTATTTTCTTAAAAACGAAGTCTCGTAGAGAAAAAATTTGTTATGTAATTTCGATTTACTTTTCCATGAGGATCATCTTCTTTTTCAGTTGTACCACGATTTTCGTTCCATCCTGTGTAATACAAATATTCTCGTGCAGATTGAATAGGGGTGAGTTTAAATTTGAAATTTTCTCTTTGATCTAAACTCTTCAGTATTAATAGAGATTAAAGTCAGATGGGCTAGAAGTATAAAATACGCGCCTAACGGACAGTTAATATACTGAAACAAAATTATAGATACGCAGTACACGATTAAATATAGCGCGATAAGAAATTTATATGAAAACCCCGTTTGTCATCGAAGGATTTCTAGAAAATTCTGCAAGTTCGGACACAACCACTCGGTAAAGCCACCAGGGCAGAATGAAAAATCTAGTCGCAAATCAAACAGAAAACACATTTTCGCTCTTTTTATCCCTCTTTTATGTAAATATTTGTTCTGGAGATATACATTCGTTTCGTTCCATTTCATACCGTTTCGCGGAATGTATTCTCTCGCATTCTCTAGTAACCAGCTTTCCACCTAGTTCTCCTCGTTTCTCCCTTTCTTCTTCTATCCTCATTCTCCTTTCTCTGTTAGATCCTTGCACATGTATGAAACCCCATTACAGCCCTCCGTCGGCCATCTTTCAACTACCCATCTTCCTTCAACCCACGAGCAATCAATTTCGAAGTCAAATGAAATACTCCGGTAAAATATGAGATTTTTGTTGGCTTGTAAATTTTTAATAAATTTAAAGACAAACTCGAGCAGGTCGTTTACCCCTTTAAAACCAGTATTTAATTATCAATTAATTTAATTGTCCTCCCACTCTCCAGGCTTACGTTCAGAGGCAAATATGCTAGCCACTACACCATATAGTACCAGTTTTTATTAACTTATATGTAAAAATTTCTTTTTAATGTCTAGATGTACTTTTCATTACTCGTAATGAGAAACATTTTACGTTACTACTGCTTCTCGTATTTAATTATGTTTTAATGATCATTTAATAATTAATAAAACTTTAGGTGATTCCTTATCGAGTACTAATTGGCGTACTTACTTTGAACGTAGATATACTAATAGTATTCTAAGACTGTATTTTTGTTATTAGACTTTTACTGTGATAAATACAGACTGTGATTTTGAGTTTGAAAACTAGCATAATGAACGCAAATTTATGTCAAGAATGCACGGACCCGCCAAGTCCTGCCTTTGGCGTAGCTTTTTACACGTAAGTGTTTTTTGGCGGAATTAAATTCTATTCCTGTAATAACTATTATTATATGTCATTGTCTTCTAATATATAGATAAATTTCACTATTATATTCGTGCAAATTTAAAAGGGGATGCAGTGGTGCTCGGCAAAACTTTTAGTTGACGGTGCTGCCTGGCGTAGTGGTAAAGTATGAAAAGACATATGACCTATTGTAGAACTTCTTAGTACTGTTGAATGGCATAATATGTATGTGAAGATAAAAAAGTTTCCTTTATACTATTCGCCTTGCATATTGGAATCTGCGCTAACACTAAGTAATTCTTCTTTCAAGCATAGCTTTTTTATATCTAAAAGAAGCTTTCAAATTTTCAAGTAAATGGGTACAGCAGCTTGAAACGCGTTTAAAGTTTCATGTCAAGTTTACGACAGGTTCGTGGTATCTCCCTTCCAACGCGTGTAACTTAGTCGACTTTGATGAGACAGACTTGAAATTTTTTGAGAATATTCTCGGAATTTTCTATTCCGAGAAACTGTTAAAATCTCAAAATTCAAAATGTTTGGGATTATCAAGAATCTCTGCACGTGTTTCGTGTGAAATGAAAAACACGTGAAATCGTCTTTCGGAGACGGTTGATTCAAACCAATAAATCAGAATGATAATCCCAAATATTCTGAGTCATTAGTCATAGTGAGCTATCTCTTGTGGATGAAACATGCAGTTGTGGCTATTTAAGATCCTCTGGATCTTTCCATAAGCCGCTACTTGAAAGCCTTAGGACTTTCGTCTGTCCGGTTATCTACGGGCATCTAAATCCTCACGTTGTGCAGCTACCTAAAGTCCATTGGACTTTTTCCACTTTGGCTACTTAGAATCCTGTTATTCACGTGATACAGGAGATTCCCTAAAGTCCACAGGTGTTCAGAAAAGTAATCACCTTGCTGGTAGTTGGTTCAAGATATCTTACTCATCCCCGAGGTGGTACCCATGCGGATCAATAACCGTCAAACGACCTAACTGGTGGGGGTTCCTATCATTGGTGGGATAGGTCCCGCCTTAGGCACGCGACTGGCACGCGACCACTCTTGAACCCCAAGCTTAAACGTGATTGTTTCAGGCTTAACCATTCTCAATGATATCTCTTTTTCTGTACATTACAGGACAATATAATAACGGGTTAAGTTTTTCTATATCGTCCAACGATTTTTCAAATTCAAACTTGGTAATTGTTACCTCTGTTAAGAAAATTATCAGGGATGCCCTGAGATAACATAGGGTCCTACCGGGCTTTAATGTGGATCACATAATATGGATTTCCATATCACTGCCAATTAGGGACCTAATAAGGAAATTGTAGGATTCTATGGCGAAATTTAATGGGGCCATACTAGGTCAGTTAATTCGAGTTGGCTTACGCTCCCGTGCTAAGTGTTCACACTTTTTCTAGCTGTGTTTCTTGCACGATATAGAAAGTTCTCATTTTTGTAATTCTCGCGTCGCTCTCGCGATATCCAGAAAATTTTACCAATTTTCTGCGTATGTTTCGGAGGTGCAATGCTGCCCTATGGTGTAGTGCCCACCTGAGTGTCCTCTCGTCCTTCAGGGATTAGCTGAACCAGTTCCGGTAAGGATTCCCAATTTATTCATTGGTGCGGGGATTTCGGTTTTATAACTCCAGTTCGGTCAGTTACGTTCACGATTAAATGCTCTCTGTTTCCGGCACTATTTACCTGACGCTTACTCCGCCATTCCTCTCTACTTCAACCTAGCAGCCTGAGCAGCCATGCATTTCCATAACCGTTCGCTTCCCGTTCCTGCATCCAGTTGCGTTCCTCGATTTTACGCGTCCCCTAAAATCGACAGGATCCATTAAGCTAGCATCTCTTTTGATAGGGTCCGTCGGAGCTTTCGTTTTAGAACAGATGAAACTGTTCCACCTCAACTCCCAGGTCATACCGGCTCGTCAGTTCTTCGTGAATAACGAATTGGCTGGCGCCCGCCTGGTATGCGAATGCATGGACGAAGGGGGAAGGTCGAAGGTGACGTAGGTTAGTTATCAGATTTTCGTTATCGATGTCGCGTTAAAAAAATACGTTACAATATTTATAAATGTTTTTCTGCATTCATAATTTTTTTATTGTTTACGTAATTATTTATATTTCGTTCCTTGTTATTTTTATAATGGCACATACAATCATTCATAGTGTACTAATCTTTTATCATAATAAAAGCTTGGTAATTTGCGTTTAAGTCGATTTTTATATAATATTTCTTCTATGTAATTGTATAGTAAATATTGCTCTTTAACAACATTATATAACACCGTGGTATAAAAATTGTGTTACGACTCAGTTATTATTTTTAGATGATAATGAAAATTGTCTTTAATGGAATATTGTATTTCCCATTTATTTACAAAAAAGTTTACTGGCATCTGTGTCTGTGTCCTAGTATACAGCGACAGTGTTGAAATTACGTCGTTCGTCATAATGTTTCAGAATTTACCGACAGCGTTGCCGTTGCGTTGCGGAAAAAAAATATTCTCTGAACATTGCAGCAGTATGAGTGATTAATGTGCTTTTATGAGGGATATCAAGAATACGATACTTTCGACTGTGGGCTTTTGTATCAAAAATTTCTGTGTGAACAATTGAAACGTAAGAGCAAGTATCATCTATATTAACCCGTTGCGTAGTTCTATGATCACAGCCAAACGTTTGCAATCATGGAAGATTCGTTCACGTTAACTTTATCTGACACCTCCTCTGCACTCGAAGTCCAATAATTTCCACCTATTGAGCTTTCCCGGTATAAGAACTACGCTCCGGGTCTCATCGAACTGCAATTAGATTCTCAACGTGAACACTGAGCACAACAAGCTCTACGTGGGGAACGGATATATCACTATACTTACGAGAAGCTAAGAGCTTGCGGATATCGAGAATTACTTTCCGAGCAGGTTGACGGATAAGAGTACGTAATTCACATTAAACCCCACAATAATACATTGTGCAGTGAAATTAAGTGCGACCGCAATTTTGATTCGATAATTTCAAAATTCAAAATTTTGAGGAGGATCGGACACCGGATTATATTCCGTGGATCTAAAAAAAAAAATGTGCAGTCGAAGAGCTAATCCCGCTCTTTGCCGAATCCAGAAATAACAAATGAGGAGATGGCGAACTATGATATCATATTCGTCTGAATATAAACAATGCAAAAGTTCCTAACGAAGTAGTCGAAGGCGCTGGTTGTTGTAGAATAATCTCGAAAGTGATCTGTGAATAAAACAAAATGGTTTGCCACGTGCTGTTATTTGATTTGCTCGCAACCACCGACGTGAATCGTCAGAGGGACAATTCATCATCGTGGGAATTTCCGACAATACGTCCTATGACAGTCTTCACATTGAACATATTCTGGCAGGTTCCTGCTTTCAGACAGAATATCCTTTCTGCACGTGGATAATCTGTGGCATCCGGTCGAGTCTGATCAAGACTTACCGTTTCCACTGTTGACTAAGCTCAATGTATAATTTATATTTGTCATTCATCCCAGACCTGTTTACTTTTGTTATTTCCCCGGTATTGATCCGTTGGGAGAGTTCTCAAGAGTAAATGGGGTGAGTCTCGGTAAGGTATTGAGTTGGGCGCAGGGGCGGCAAAACTGAGGGCACGGGGGGAGGCAGGGAAGTCCTGGAGCTTCAGGACTAAGGGTACGCGGTGTCGAGAATGAATTCTAGTTGGATGGGGGAACCTTGAACTGGGGGGGGGGGGGGGGCGGGGTGAAGAGAGATGAGTTTAGAAACTTTCAAGAGTGCCTCTGAATATGTGCAGCTCCATGCAAATAGAAAGTTCGAGAAACGGATAATGTCTCGGATAAATCAAGGAAATTTGATAAATCAACACTAACACGGAAATCCACTAATTATACATAGTGCTCTCCTGGTTCCTCCTTTTTTTCATTTTTCTTCAGTATCAGGAGAATTATTTATTGCAGAAAGAGCCATTTGTCAATAACTAAAGTAACTATTATTCTACTGCCAAATTTGAATACTGACATAATTTTTTTTTTCAAAAATCTTACGCGTCATTGTTCCTACAAAGCTGTTGCTTGCACTGAGAAGTACGTATCTGTCTATTTTACTGGCCATGGTGGATATGTAACTCAACGTTTAATATATGTAGTTTTCGTCAGGTTTTTTATTATTATCTCAAAGATTTTGTAATAAGATCGAATGGTTTTGCTACGACTAGCCGAGAAAGAGCTGCCGAAATGCTTCCTGAATTTTAGATCTGGCACCAAATAGACTTGAACTTTCCTGTAGAAAATATTAAAAATGGTATTAATAAAAACTCATTAAAAATATTTATATGTGTAATATATATTTATATATAAATATATATATTGCATATAATATATACTTATGCCTTTTCTTTTTGTAATGTGATGTAGCAGCTGCTCTCAGTCTCGCCATGTATCTCCGGAACATTCCGGCAAAGATCCGTGGGTTAGAGTCCAAGTCGTGGTATACAGTTCTCCAGGTATTCTCAGTGTTGTCCCGTACGCCAGCTCTACAAGGCTTTGATATCCTCTTTGTATGCTGTTCTCAGTCCCAAGAGTGAGGTGGGTAGTGCTTCGTCCAATCTAGCTTACCATGGCAGCTTAGTACCACTTTCAGTAAGCGGTGCCACTGCTCCAGAATGCCATTGATTTGCAGATGATACGCTGTAGACCGTCTGTGCCCACAACCGAGGAGATTGATTAGTGCTTAGAACGTCTGCGATTCAAATTGACTTTCCTCATCTGTGATGATAACTTTTGGCGCACACAGCTAGAAAAACTATAAACAGACAGCACGGGAGCGCGTGCCAGTTCGTGACACCTCGGTCGGTGTCCCGAGACAGACTGATTTGACAATAGCCAAATTCGAGAACTAATAATTCTGATTGGTCCAGATCCCTATAGCCGATAACTCTTCCTTTCCTTCGAGTCGTCCCTTTAAACCAAATCGAGAGCGTTCCTTAGCAAATCGGTACGTAACACTGGAGATCCGCCACGGCCGCTTCCCCAGGGTATCGGGCGACAGCTGGGCACCACATCCTCAACTCGGGTCAGGGGTTCCTCCTCTGCCCTGAACCTTATCAAAACCTTATCACCGCTAGCTCTACGGCCATTTACCTCTCTCCAGTGGGACACCGGATTTCACCCGGGCTTTTGCCGGTCCGTGGAGACTTCTCCGTCGGGTACTCTCTTCTGCTGAGCTACTCGGTTCGTCGAGACTATCTTCTCACGGCCGATTCGAGCACCTTGACCTCGACTAAACAATATCGAATTTTCCGAGAGCTTTGGCCTAACTATCCGAATCAACCTGAGAGCGTAGCTTCTGAGCTGGGTGGCGACTCGAAGGGAACCAGCAAGTGTGAACGTTATTTGAATCGGTAGCCGGAGTCGGCTTGTGACCGTGAATCAAAGAATCAGGTCACAATATTATAGTATATATCTGTATAATATAATAATATTTATATAGTATATTATCATAATACAATCTTGATAAATTGAACTGGTGGATTATCGTTATCGATACATAATATCAATGTATTTCAGATCATTTTCCTACCTGTGATAGACACCATTAGGATATCGGAAAAAGATTGTTTTTCAAAGAAATGAACAAATTTCAGACTATTTTTTAGTTCAGTAGATTCGTGTGCATATAATTGTTCATTTATTGCTTATTCTGTGAGGATGTAAAATCTTAATATATTGGTAAGATCCATGATAAATAATTACAGGGAAAATGGTAGGTACGTCTGAATCAACAAAAGAACCAGGAATACAAATCTCTGCGACAATGCTCGTAAGGAAGTCGTCGTAAGTTATCCTGATAATATAACAATACCGCAGAAATAGTCAATGAGAACAAGGACGAACCGCAATGTGCTCTTCCAGCATCGTATGTCTCTGTAAATCGATCGGACATTCCATGTTGCCACATCTCACGAAGAAAATTTCATTGAAGAAGCGTATCTGCCGTAGCTTAAATCCATTGGATTATCCTGAAAAAAAAGTAAAATACTATATATTGTCAAAGTTGAACAAACAAAAAATAACAGCAATATTTTCCGAGTTTATTTCGAACAAGGTATAAGTTTGTTATTTCACAGACACTGCTCATTTTTACGCACTTTTTCATTTTTACCACATCTACAAATTGATGAATTTTCTTTATACGCGCGGGACTCGCGCGCGTCGTATGTTCACTATTTGGAATCTTCTGTTTCCAAATATTATCGGATTTGGCCTCTCCAGCACGTTAATAATTTCCTCTTTTAACAATGCAACTTCGACTGCCTTTGATATGTCCCAGCGTTTGGGTTTTGATTTGCTTGAATAAAACGAAACAAGAAAAGCAGATTATTTCTTCAGGCAACCGCATAGAATATGTGATTTGGAACGTTCATGCGCGATACTTTAAGCGAACTTACTACTTGAAATTGATACAGTCGTAAAACGTGTCTGGCAGTTCCCTGCCGTAAAGCTCGTGTATATTGATACTGAAGAGAGCTGCTATGAGACATGTAATGATAAGGATTGTCGCAATCCCGGGAAAGTGAATGTAATTGTGACGACCGAGCCAAACAAAGAACGTCCACGTTGCTCGCCACATGCCAAAATAGGTCCCGCGTAAACGCGTCGGGATACTCCTGGTGTTGTAATTCAATAAGACACCATAGGCTAGGCTAACGAGGATCGTATTGGCCATCAGGGTTGTCATTGTCGGTCCCAACAGTGTTACCTTCGTACTAGGAGTGTGGATAATGAAGGTCATCGAGCTAATAAATATGAGGCCGATTGTAATTTGTAAAATTTTACGATGTCCCATCAGCAAGACGCAAACTTGACCGACGATAAATCCCACCGCAGTGGTAACGCTAAACACCGTGGTGGCTATATTTGACTTGGCAACATATTTTACAATATCACTGAAAGTCGAACCAAATAACAGAGCAAGAAAAATGGTCAAATATGTTAAACCAACGACTTCACATGACAATTCTGACGTAAATATTAAGCTCCAAAAACTTGGTGGCTTTCTGTGTATTCTTTGTCGCTGATCGACACAATCGACGTATAGGAGCTTAAAGTTCGCTGAGATTGGATTACCATTGAACTTTGCAGCTTTCGTTATAACATTTTCTAGATCAGTGATTTTCCTCATGCAGAATAACCAAGACGGTGACTCCGGTATAATACCGGAAGAGACGAATATCACCAGGCACGGAATATTGATGAATGTTATCATTTGACTGTACGAGTCGAATATTTCAATTAAATATGGCGTTAAACCTAAGAAAATTATTGACAATGGATATAATTTTATGAATATAATCTTATTAATTATCCATGCATACCGAATCCAAGGGCGTAACAGCCAGTGCCAACTGCCATTAATCCTGAACGCCAATGGTTAGTGCTGACTTCACCGATGAGAATAAAGCACAATGCTAAACCTCCAAGAAAAATATTGTGTAGCATGCCCATAACGAGAAATACGTCGTACCGAGTTGCAAGGGAAATAATGATGCCAGTGAGTGGTGTTATTCCGCAAGAAATAAATATCACGCGTTTTCGGCCAATTTTGTCGCCCAGCCAACCAAAGAAAATGTAACCCACAATTCTCCCTACGTAACCCAACATCTTCTTGATCTTTCTTTCTGGATTATCATCACAACTTTGCTTAAACTTTAGACATAAATAAGAAACTAATAATTAACTTTCCGAAGCATCTAAAGTTCTTTTAGAATATAGAGTTACTACCTGTGTAGCCAAACTTAGGCCGTTTTTTTTACTGTAATAGATCCCGTAAGGACACGGTACAGTTTCATTAGTATTAATCTTTGGTCTATCCTCAAAGTCTATACGACCGAGTTTAGAAAAATTGTAATTATAAATCAAACATCCTATAAATGATTGATCCTTTATCATTTGAAGTGTTTTCGTGTTGTTCTATCATGATTTTAAAAAAAAAAAAACATCAGTATCAAAAATATGAGATTTTTTATAGACTAACCGTAACGTTAGCATGACTATATAAAATCCAATCCTTATCAGACCAGTGTTCCAGATTCACAGGTTTTTGGCACCACCGTCCTGAAGTAGTTGCTGCTCCTTCAGCAAGGGAATTCACAATATGGGTAAACATCGGCAAACTCAAAAGAAGAGCAATAAGTATTTGCAACCTTCCTTGACCAATCAACGTCTCAACAAGGCCTTCCTTAGTGTATACAAAATCGTGATTGCTGAAACGATTTCTACGTAAAATCCAAATCTAATGTCAGATTATTCTTCATCTATTTACAATTCCATATTTGTGTTTCGTCGCATTTCGAAAAATATCTTTTTATCTAGACACGTTTGTATACATTTATGTCATAAAATATTGTGTGTAAAGTTGTACGTTCTGTTCTGTCACCTATAACCTACAGATTACACTCGATTGGTTTTTGTTAAAAAAAAAAAAAAAAACTTGTACGTGCGCACGGCTATTTCTCATTTTTTAGACATGAGCGCAAGAAGCGCCTGCATGGAGAAATATAGGCAGTTTTTAATGCTAAGAAAATGTGATTCGGTCTATTAATGAGCACGTCCACATTTTCATACAAAGCCTATCAATTTTTACGATTTTAAGTTCTGATGATTTCTCAAAATGTATCTTCGAGGATCAAGAACTATATAACGGCTTCAGGTTCTATCCAGGAAGCTTTCGTGTAATTCGTAAATACCCTGATTTTTGTATCTTGAATAAGTTTTGAACGTTCTTGGTATACTTAATATACGATTTATAAGCTTCGCTCACGACTCTAATTTAACATGCATGCATACATGCTAAATATTTTCCGTAGACAGATGAATTCAATGGACCGCTCACCTTTTAAATTCAAGACTCATCTCATTCCATTGAATAATTATTTTGACTATCCACGAAGATTATTTAGTTTTTATCAATAATTATTTATTTCACATGAACAGAATTCATTTTATCGTTCACAGCAAATACATAACCATACCATCGCATAGTTCATGTATAACCGTAGTTCAAAGCAATTCCGTTTGGTCCAATATTTTTTCTTCGCTGTTACCATTTTCCATTTTTCTTATAAACTTATCACGTGTCGATACATCATTTTCCTATAATTCGCGTTTTCCTATAATTATTCTCATCGCTTCTATCGGTTGATGCGCTCGAGCGCGAATTGACTTCCTACGAGCGCTTTGTCGCGCATTGGCGCATGCATTAATGCGCTTCGAGTACAGATGCAAAATCCCTGTTTGTGTGATTAAAGACGCTTAATTTAACGACACGCTTCATTTGGCCAAAGAGGCCGCACATTACTGTTTTATATACGTCGTTAAAATATGTATATTAATATACTATGTTTTAGATCTTGACATCGAGGTTAAAGACTCCTGCAGGCAAGTGTGCTGAAGTTTGCATAATCATTGTCAAACATAACCTGTACACAGTATAACAAATGCAACGCGTGCATGCTAGAATAAAAGTATGCTTCATCGTTTTTTGCTTTTTCTCTCGTAACATCCACGTTGTGCTACAACGCTAAGTACAGCATAAAATTAATGAAGCAGTTGGGTAAACAAGGAGGTTAAGATACAAGTAAAGGTTAAATTTAAGTTCTGTCCTAACTATAGCTTCGTCCAAGTTCTGACCTTGTACCCAACTCGTCTCAAGGTTTCTGTAGTAGAGGTTGGTAGCTCGTGATGGGGGGAGGTCTTATAGGTTACGGTAGAGAGTGGGTATGCGTTGCCATCAGCAACGCCGACGCCGCCGTCGCATTTGGTGACCCAGTCCAAGGGAGGCATGACGACATCGGAAATAGTAGGGTGGGGTAGTTCATCTTCTCAGAAGGTCCCTTGGGGTCAAGCTAGTTTGACCCGAGTCTCGCCCTATTTTCCAGCAGAGTCTGACTACGTCTTTTCACGGCTCTCCTGTTGGTAGTGGTTCTTGAATCACGCAGGCCGTTCTCGATCACCCTGGGGTTAGGCGTTAAGGACTTCCTCGTGGTCTAGGTCAGGGTATCTCTTTCATGCTCCACACCATTCACTTCCCTTCTTAAAGCTGCCGACTACTCTCCCTTTCCTTTCATTGATAACGGTGAATTCTGGAACGTCTTGGGAAACTGACTGATTGTCTATTTTTATTATCGAAGTAGTGAATGCATAGTGTAGCTAAATATTTAAAATAAATTAATCCTGGAACCGGATCATGAGTTATTTTTGCTCGTTAAATTTTGACTACGTCAAATGTTTGAAAAATATTTTTGGTATTGACTTTTTTAAATTTACACGAGTCACTACGTTCCTGATGTAGACGGCACAGTAACATTTGCAAATATCGAGCAAGTCAAGTTTAAAAATTCGGTATCTGCAAAATTAATTTCGTGCAATGATTTAATTTTTTTTGTCAAATTGTTTAACACTTTGAGTGTCAAGTGTATTTTGAGTATACTTCGTACGGAATTCATATAATTCATTAATTTCATTTTGGAAGATATCGCTTTTATATGTGAAATAATTGAATGGGTGTTTAGTACCCTAATTTTCGGGGCGGTTTTCACCCCCAAAAACTCAATTTGGGCTGATAAGAAAGAACAGCTTAGTATTTCGAGTACTATGACATATGTGAAAACGAAAAAATCAGAGGCGGACACCTATCAAGGTTTCCTTGCAAGTTCAGTAATTTATTACGTAGATCATATCAGGCTGTGTAACATAATAAAATAACACGTAGATACAATTGTGCATAGAGGCAATTCAAGATGATTCATCTTTGACGTTTGAAACTGGAAAAGTGAAGTTTGCAATTGAGTTTCCTAAGTGTAATTTAGCACAATTCCCTATACAATCATGTCTGAATACACGATGTATCTGAATCTGTATGGACCGAGAACCACTGGCAGCCGATGCATAATTCATAGCTTACTCATGAATCTTCGCCGCCCTTACTCTCCACCCACTCACAGTCTTTCTCGAGTCTTCCTTTACTTTACGGCGCTTTACTTACTTTTGTTATTAGAGGAAACTTTATACCTTCTTATTTATGTGACGATTATTCTATGAAACTTTGCCAAACTTGACGAGTTGGCTATTTAAATGCGAGTTGACTTTGTTCGCCAGCTTCGATGGAATATATCTATCATACTTCTACAGCAATAGAGAGGGGTGCTGCCCTCGATGAAATATGTTTGTATAGGAATATGTGTTACGAGCGAGTAGATGACGTGGGTGGAAAAAGTTTTTCTACTTTTCTTTCGTTTGCCGATGAATGAACGAAGGCCTAGATCATTTCCCATCCACCGGTTTGATTCTTCAAATATATTTTGTGTCTGAGCGTCTCGGCGACGAAGGGAGTTCGGGTCGAGAGGTCATGTTAAAAAGATTTTTGGAATCCATGTCGATTAAGAACCGGTCAGAGTTCGCGCGAATTTAATAAAACAGTGAAAATTTATTGAAACCAAACAAGAGAATTGATACGGTTAGCCGACGTTCGTCGACTTGGAAATTAATAAGTATTGTACTTGGCTATCTTTCTGTACGGAGTCTACTCAAAGAGACTACCTGATCCGTTTGGATTCTGACTGTAGACGAAGATGCAGCCATAAGTTGCACTTCCGAAAATGTCTCGAATGCAAATTTTTTTTTTTGCGAAATGGAACTGTTAATCGCCAGGTAGTTTACGTTTCTTGTAGTTTCTTCCATGTAGTTGCCCGTACTTGGCGTAAGACTCAACTGACAATGAGTCTCTTGACTTAGGACGCAACTTTCCGGAAATTAATCTGCCGTAAGTATAAAATTATATGAATAAAAATAAAACTTGCCTATTGTACTGCAAAATTTTCGCAGTGTGACAAAAATTTATCGATCCGACAATTTTCCTAAGATAAGGTTTTATAAACAACGCAAGTGACAAGCAATGTCAGTAAAATATACGTAGGTCTATGTATCGAGTAAATAGACATAATATGGAGCGATGTAAACATGTATGCGAAAGCACTGAAAACCTGCTGTTTCCTTATTAAATTGCAGTGTGTGCCATAATATTATGTTACCGAATACGGGCACACGGATGGCTTTACGAGGAGGCAATGAAAGAATCCATGAGCGATGTTCGCACGCAGGTGCGTCGGGAATAATTCCCGCAATATACAGAGCGTCTATTAGACCCATCATTTTACGTAAAGTACTTCTGCCCTGTAGAAATATTCAAACTGCAATGGCGAAGCTTTATGACAGTTGTTTCATCTTTCGGTATTCCGAGTTATAAAATATTTTGGACCCGATCCGACGATAAAAAATTTTAGGATTTATCCGCTCCGAGATGCATTATTGAGCGTCAACTACATATGTGGCTGCATCGTCCAAGACAAATATTAATTTTCGAATTGAGTACAGCAATAATTACTCGACAAGATTTCTTTACTATTAAAGGCTGCATCGCCATAACAGGAAAATTAATGTGAAATAAAGAAAAGAAGCGCATGGGTTTATTGCATTATCTATTGGCCGAATTCATTTCAGAAAGTGTATAAAAACCCGATGATTCGCAGTGAAATCAATCAGTCTTGCGCCAATTGACTGACTAGTAACTAGTGAAGTGCTGAAATGATTTTACCACCTAGTTTTTCTGCAGTAACTATAACGTACCGCTGCGACGTACATTGGTGAGGACTTTTGGCCGGTAATATCAGAAGATTATCTCTGCAGACTACGGATTCTAAAAAGGACGTAAGTCCCGAAATCGACAATAATTCCGTGCCGTTTGACGTGGACGACCTGAGCATATTAACCCTTCTAGTCCTCAAATTCGCCCTGGCTGCGTCCATTTGGCGGACTCGACTCCCGATTCCAAATCCTGACAGTCCACTCGCCAAAAACTTACTCCGCTTTGTGAGACGCCTAAAACCACCTCATTTTGGCAACACGGAAGGTCCGCGATTTAGCGATCCCCGCTATTCGCAATGCTCAGCCTGCTCCCACCTACTCCAAAGTGATACCGACCGGAAATCAGCAAACAACGCCAACTAGACATCCGTAAAGAACGGATAAAGAGGAAGGCACTCAACTTCTTTAGTACCTCATAATCCTCTGGGAAATTCTATTATTCCACGACCACATAAAATGGGCTACATAATTTGAGCTTGAACATTAAGAATCCGATTCTTATCCCAAAATTGTTTTTCATTAGTAACTAGACAATTAATACATTTAGTTATATGTATTGGTAACCAATTGGCTTGGGTAAAATCAACGTATAGAAAATGATAATAAAACAAAATAAAAGTAAAAAAAAAAGATTTAAGTTACATGTATGGTCTGTTATCTCTGACGATCAGCAAGCGAAAGGAACGATTCCCGTATCGGTTCTCGGATGCTTCCTATGAAAAATAATAACCAAGGTGGAGGATTGATATTAGCGGACTCTTATGGCGAAACCAAAATCTTCTATCGATAATATAAATTTCTATTACAGTATTACTGTTCTACAGTATGTATCAAGTAGCCTTATCGCGTAGAAATAAAAACGGGAACAAGACTGTCAATGGGAATAAAAACGGAGCCACCTTTTATGTGCATTTTACGAGTGGACGTAGAATAACAATAGCAAAATGTCGAGTTCCAGGTCGCTCGGTCATATTCTCAGGTCAAAACTGACTCGATGTAAGCTTTTCACGTTAAGATCAAAGCGTCACGTAATGGAAGCTGGGGTAACTATTGAAAAACTTCCACGGTATAAAGAAGCAAACAGGGGTATAATTGCGAGCTCTTTATAAAACCAGAAAAGGTTCCAGGCCGGATGTAAGTTTTGAAAAATGCGTGGTACTCAAATTCTTGAGATGAAATTAATCGAGGAACTATCTGAGAATATCTTTTCCAAAATTCTCAATTAATGTGCATTGCATTTGAGGTTAGTTAAAATCGGATAACATTTTCAACCATATCTGTTGCCCCCTTTTTCTCGTTGTCCTTCTCTTGTTCGATTTTTCTCTCTTTACGTATCTGTTTAAATTTATCTGCTCTTTCACTCTTTTTTCATTTCTGCTTCTATCTCTCTGTCTGATACTCTCGGTTCTAGCTAGAGAAAAAAGCAACTCTCGCACTAAATAGTTATAAGCCCGCTGAATGCTTGCTCTGCACGAATCTATCAAAGCAAAATGATGAAAGACTTGACTGCTTGGTTAATCTAGTAATTCGTAATAGAAATGCATATTACGTACGAATGGAATTTTAATTATATAATAAAAGTATAATAAAAAAGAAGATTATAATTTTTCCTTAGATTTGAATTTAGAGACAGTAAAATTATGATTTATTTCAATCAGAATATTCCACTGCTATCTTAATATTCCTATCGGTCTGAATCTCATTTTCAAGATAACGCAAGATACTGAAAGAAATATTCAATACAAAGTCTTGGGCTTTTCAGCATAATTCGTTTGATGAAACGAAACTTTCTAAGGGACTATATGTATACAAATTGAAAAATCCATTTCGCTTTAAGTTCATGTTCAAATTGAAAGGTCTGCAGAGCTCTAGTAGTGGTACCGTCGCCAGGGTGGGGACGTTGCGGAAAAATAAGCGGCAAAGTGTAAGGAGTAAGCTCGGAGAATACAGACGAGCCAGAAAAAGGGGAGTGAAAGGCGTAACGTGATCAAACGACTAGCAACGATAAGAACGAAGATATGGACAGGGACGAACATAATAATAAAAATGTGGATTAAAATGTGACCAAGAAGGGCATTCGTCCCATTCTTTCTCTAAATCACATTCATGCGGGGCTGAGTATAGCGACGGCTCCTACGGGAAGGAGAGGAATAGCAAACCTGGCGCTTCTAGGGATTTCAGCGGATGGTGAAAAGCGGGAGATCCCCGTACTCGCCTAGTCATGCCAGGAACACGGGGTAAACGGGGTCTTGCGAATATTGATTCCCGAGGGATGCGCGCGCTGCGAGACTGAAGGTAACAAATACCTATAAGGTATTAGTATACATATATAGGGACTGGAGTTGAAACGGTAAGGAGAGCCTTAGCTTTTTATGAGCTCTAAAATTAAATCCATTAGCGAACTTTAGTGTAACTAGAAAATTACCTTTTGTTAATTCGAATTTAGAAGCAATGAGTTTTACCAGCCGTTACCAAGATCTTTTCGCTTAATTTAACCCAATGGTTACTCATGTTTTCCGAATTATAGTGTTCTCATATTTTTAATCAACGTCGCTTGTGCGATTGTTAAAATATTTTTTACCAGATTTCTATATTCACACGGAAACCAGCCAAACGCTCTTTTTAAGTACGAGAACTGCTCTCAGGTTCTTCTAATGCACGATAACTTCAATTTATGGATTCAATAATACATAAATAATATATTATAATGAATGAATGTATTATTTTAAAATAATGTTATTATTGCTTTATTCACCCGATGCTCATCTTGAATTTATAGAATCATTCGCGTATTAGAAAAAAAAAATATTAAAATAATTTTTATACGTAATCGGTTACACGCCAAAATGTGAATATTAATTTATTTAAAAAGTTTATTCACCATGTAATCCATTTATTTCATGCTAAATAAGAATCTACGAAGTTTGGTATGCAAGATATAGTAAATTTAATTAAGTTTTTAAATTACATTCTAAAATGAAGTAACTTAATGTCGGGTCGACTTTGTCGACCGGAGTCTATTGCGGCTACAAGTGGTCGGATGTGCTTTGGCAGGGATGACCAAATGGCTGACTTAACAACGACTCCTACTACTGGCTGGGAATTCTCTCGGCCCGTACTCAGAGCTATACTCTCACAGAACCTAGTAGGTAGTACTTTCCCAGTGCTGCCAACATGATCTCCAGAGTCTTACGAGGGAACGATTCAATTTCAAGAAGTCGAGTGTACTCAGCACTTGAGTGTCGGGTACCGAGAAGTGGGCTAGAGGAGCCAACAATGTTAATGTCCGAAGTATCCCAAAACTAGTTAAACCTAATAAATCTGACTAGTTGCAACGGGCTAATTGTAGTATACGATATGACTATAATCAAACCATTAAAAGTACCAACTGAAATAACTTTTTTTTAAATCCTAAATTATAGTTTTCATATTTTCTTATCCATTCTGATCAGCGTATGATGATAGATTTGCGGCACCCATAGTAAGTTCGTGGCGGTGTTTAATTGCAAAGAAGACGCAGTGGTCATCGACATCAGAGAAAGAGAACAGAGAACTGGAACCTAACCCCGAGACTGACATTAGCAAAGATGCGAATTATCATAAAGATAGAGAGAGAAGAGGATAAAGATAAAGCTATGCTTTATTGCAATGCGTGAATCCAGACTTCATTTGGTCTCTAAGTAAACTGTAAATTATCACATTATGACTAAGCCCGAACTGCGTGTGCAACTAACTTAAGATGTTGATAGGATACATCGCTTTGCCTTAAGACGCAAATTAAACTGCAGAAAACCTGTGCAACGTGTCCAGTGCAAACTTCATAAATAACGTAACCAGATTAACGGAAACCGAAGTTATCGAGGAAAGCTGCACGCAGAGACAATTGGTTCTGAGACGAAATCGGACCTCCCGCCTTGTCACAATACTATTATTTGCTTATGCTAACTAGTAGATCATATCGCCAAAAGAGGATCAAAGGAAGCAAGCGAACAGCAGAACAGATATCACGCACAACGTAGAGCGGACTAAATCTCGTAAACTGAAGAGGGAAATGACAATATCGTAAAACCGAATGACAATGCTCATTCACTGAGAGAAGCAAAGAAAGTGCGTGGATGCTGAAATTGAGAAGGAAGGTGAAGGCGAATTACAGAATTTTTGTCTGATCTCACGGTCAACGGGTTCCTGCACCTTGCTTCCACAACTTCGTCCACTCTTACTCTGGGTAGCTTGAGACGAATCCCACCTACGTTAGTAAACCTGTATCTATTTCGATACTACTACTCAACTCCATCCACTCCACTCCACTCCAGTTCACTTTGCTCCACTCCACTCCAATCCACTATACTCTATTCCACTCTACAGTATTCTAATCCACTATACTCTACTCTACTTGACTTCGCTCCACTCCGCTCCGCTATACGTTAGTCTATACTCTACCTTTACTCTACTCCACACGGCCTATATTGCCCAACTTGTTTCCTTGCTAGTTTGCCTGTCTTCCTGCGTACCAACAACATTCCTATTTCCCACGTGTACCTAGTAGTACTACTCTTGTTGCTGCTACTATCGTTACTACTACTACTACGCAACTCTGCTACTATACTGGAGCAATTCATGAATGAAAGCCACGTGCCGAGTACGTGTTTACACCCTGACTCGTGGTCGCATCGTCCGACTAATTATCCTCGTGGTTGATCTGGGGTTCTCACCACGTTGCGTGCTGTCCCGAACAGCTGGTAAAGTTTAAAGGCTACTAGTTCACCGTGTACAAAAACTACCCGCTGAGATAGTCATGCCCGTTTTTATATTCTGTTTTTCTTACTTTTTAATGAAAGTAGTTTTAATTTTGACACGTAAAAGAATTTATGACGGTATTTTATTGTTTTTCACTGAAATATGATCAATTCCAATAATAATTTTTTATTTTTGATTTGAATAAAATTTTGTACAATCTACTACCTACTTTATTAAGTTCTTTATTATAACATTTAATCACTAGAGAATTGTGCAGATAATTTCTTACAACCATAATGACGCACAATGCTAATTTTTTTGACTATCGAAATAAAATAATGTCTCCGGATTAACGAGAACGACAATGAATATTGCACGATATGTTCATTCCTGGAATTATAAAGATTAATAATTATCGTTTAAAAAGACTTGTGACATCTAAATAATTTTTGTTAAATATAAAAGTTTTAATTATTCGATATAAAATTGAAATACAATATAAATCAGAGCGATTGTGTGCAGTAAGTTAACATTTTTAAGAACGAAAAGAGTGCATGAAAAGAGGAGAAAAGAACTGTGGGAGGCAGAGGGTATGAAAGGGCGAAAGGGAAGAAGGGAGGAACTACAGAATCACAAAGAGTAAAAGGAAGAAGAAAAGTCCAAAGGATTATAAAATATTAATCAAACTCACTAAAAAATACGGAAATAATTCGATTTCGTATTAATAGATGCACTGTTGTTTTGTAATCACGAATAGTAGAGAAAGCATTTCGACCGAGTATCAATATTTCAAGTACCTTAATCACTTTGGCTTTGAATACCCGTTGAGTATAATATTTTGGCAGGCGCACAATTGGAGAAACATTCGTTTGAGCGCAACATGGATATCAGCAGAATATAGAGAAGAGTTGAGTCGTTTGAAACACGAAGAAATTATATCATAATTAATGTTATCGATAACTTACAAAATTGTCTCATGAAATTAGGGTCACTTTTTCATAAAACAAGCATTTATCACACCTAATCAGGCATTTAAAATCTATTGACCAAAAATATATTAAATGATTTTATTTCATTCGATACCGTGTTTCAACCGACAGCGGTATCTCTTACGTACATATCGTTAGTAAAAGAAGAGAATAAAATAAAATGCAAGCAAAGGTGATTAGTGTAAGTAAAAAAGAGAAAGAGCGAAGGAGCAACTGAGATGAGAGACTTAACGTGGGGGAAGAAGGGAGCAGCCATCTGCGATTCGACAGTTGCGTGGTTCCTGAGTTCCGTGGTTCCGCGAAGCAAACTACGACGCGGGCCGTCCGCGTTCCCGTTGGCACTGCGCATGAAGGAGATTGCAAGTCTTAGTCTGCTGTAGAGATATCGGCCAGGTAGAGTTTGGGTAGTGGAGTGGATCTTTCCGCGCACTGCACCGATGGCAACTATCGCAGCAGGACGCACCGCGCACATCGAACGCAACCACGAGCATCCAACCTAGCGATACACGTTCTACCTACTCCAACCTCTCGAAAGTGAAGCGCCAACCGCGTGTACACAATTGTACGAGGGAGCGACAGGTTCGACAACTCGCTTGTCGTTCCGGTCAGTGATAAACTAGTGCGACCACGTGTGTTTTTGTGTTTGAACGGGATATCGGATCCTCTGAATGCTACTCCAGAAGTCACTGTGTGCGTGTTTTGTTTCTGCCCCAGTCATTCGCTGTGTTTATATTTTTGAGAATTTTCATTTTTTCCTTATCAATTTTCCAGTTTCCCCTTCTCTCTCTTTCGCTATTTAATTTTGATTTTTATTTAAAATTTTTTCTCTGCTATTTTTCTGGTTTCTTGTTATCGGGCTACAGAACTTCTGATGTTTCAATAACCTCACTGATATCTTACTGGGATTATATTAAAGTGAATCAAAGTCGATCAAATAACTGAAATTCAGTGATTTTATGAAGATTATCCTATGGACATACTGATAATAATTGCCTCGTTATCATTTTAAAAGCGGTTTAATCAAACTACTATTAAAATATCACGACGAGCATTGTTAAGTGATAATAAAAAGTGAATCGATAGACCTTCTTTTTAACGCAATTACACGAGTCATTGTGATTGGATTTTAATCAGCTGGATTACTGTGCTGCGTTGCTTTATAAATTTTGTGATAAATTTACTTTGCATCTATAAAAAAATCTTCACCGTTTAAATACACGTTGATTTGGAATCGCATGGAATCACAGTGTATAATTCACGAATCGATATATACTATATTACAAAGTGAACATTTCAAATATCTTTAATTCGCTCGCATCGTGTGTCCTTGGCATAAGAATTAAAAAAAAAATCGTTTAAAAACAACTTAGGATATTGGTGAAGGAAAGTAATCCATTATAAATTAATATGTACATGAACTCAGAAGAGATTGATAAAAAAAATTCACAATATAATATAACAATCGATATTAGTGCTAAGAGGAGCATACTAATTCGAAGCAATATAAATAACGATTAAACTCATACATGTATGATATATGCATGCTTCAAATTCTTCGTTTGAGCTAATTTTCTTTACACCGTTTAGTGTTAACTTGAAGCTTTAACGTAGAAGAATTTTTCCATAAAAATGTATACCAAATAAGATACTCGTATATACGCTCGTGGATGGAAATTCAAATATTATTTAAAGAGTTTATTAATCTACTGCTGTAAGCATATACTTTTTAGGAACGTACGGTATATGAAAACGCTAAACCCATAATCACATAAATTATAGTGAAATTCACAAGCATCGTGTCGCGCTGATTATCTAGTTGATTACACTCGATCAAGTGAAAGCTGGACGCTCTAGTGCACTCAGTAGAAACATATAAGCAAAAACAAGACTAGTTGAAGAAATATTAAAGAAGGTGCGAAAGATGTACGTAGCGTTCGATGTGTATAACTTTTAGTATTTAGCGCGAGAACATTTCGATAGGAATTTCGCTCGGTGCATATGCGTCTTAACCTTTTCGAACATACGATGAGCAACGATATTGTCGGTGCTATTGCAATCAGTTTGTTCGGTACTGGTTCGATATTCCGTGTCGGTGTGTGCTAAAGCGGTTTTGATTTTCACGAGGACCTCGTTCCAGGAGACGAAAAGAAGAGGAGCGACAGCATGGATGCAGGATACTCAATGCTTTGCGGTGATCTTGACGTATGCAGAATGTTCGAGCAGTACACGTACAAGGTAAAACATTTTGCAAGCATGTTACATTTATTTATAGGGCTATAAGAATTCTTATGGTCGAGTTGGCAATGTTTTTAGTTGTTGTGGTATTAGTGTTGCCACCCTAATAAAAATGTTAAAGCATCAAAGATGTTTCACGACGGTCTGACGTTTATCTTCTTTGATCTCAATTAGGAAGCATCCCGTTTCAATCGAGTTTTAATCAAGTTTTTACACTGATTTTCGACTCATCGAAGTCTCGTTACGAGCCTGATAAAATCGCTCTGCGCGGACGCTGTTTAAAAGATTTTTAATCTTAGCAAAGTATCGGACAAACGGATTAGTCATACAAGACAGATAATTCAGAAAACCAGATTCTTCATAGGTCAGATTGAGTCATCGCGGCAATGGTATCTGACTGAACAGTCACATGATGACTAATTCTAGCCAATAAGGGATCTGATTTTCCGAGTTATTAATCTTGTACGACTAATTCGTTTGAGGTAGGAAAGTACCTAGAAGGCCACTTTGAGAAATGGGGATACATTCTATAACGCTTGGACGAGTGACCGACTTTACAACGAGAGTGGATGGAAAAATTGTTCCACTGAGGAACCGTTATTTCTTAGTGTGTTTGATCTTACCTGTTATTCTTCAAACATTGTGGACGCTTGATAATAATTTATGAACTGTACAACTATGATAATTGAATTAATTAATAAGAAATATTACAAATATAGTCACATTCCAACAACAGAAATACTGTTCAATTTTTGAGTCATAAAATCTGGTACGGTTTTGAGAAAATTTAGATTTTCTAAACAATTCCAATAGTCGTGCAACCAAATGGTAATCATTTAGTATGTCGGTTGAGCCACGTGGTAGCATGGTAAGATTCTCGAGGGGAGTCGTAGTGTGGGCGAACTTTGACCTGACGCTGCTGCCCCGTCTAGTGGAAAGTGGTAGAAATAAGCGTGATGCAGACTATAATTCTGCATGCTTGTATGACGTCACGTTTTAGTGGTACTGAGCAGCTTACTACTTTCAAGTGAAAACATCCTCTTTACACTTTTCGCTGCAGGACTTAAAATTACTTGGAACACGGGGGACCTGATATTGAAATTGAGAAAACGTAATGGCATGTGCATTAATATGTAAATTTTTAATTAAAATGCATAAACACTGCCTAACTAAAGATAGCTTGTGAAGAATGAGTACCACTGACATGAGCCCAAACATGGTGGAAATAGTCGCGAGCAAGTTTTAGGCGGGAGAATTTTGTTTTTTGAATTTTTAATTTTATAGTACCGAAATATTTTCAGATTGATTGGTAATTTCGAAAGGTATCGAGATATTTCTCTTACATATGTTTTCAGGTTCTGCGTCTCCTTTTTTGGACTTTGCTTATCAATTCGATGGAAACAGTATCTGAAAGTGATAAAAGAAAAACTGTATGGTTTCGATCACGGCCATCTTACTTTCACTGTCTACTCATTGTCAGTGGTTATTTTTGACAATTTTTTTACATATTTTTTGAAGATTAATCGAAAATTCGGGCGATGTGGGGACCCTCTATTGGGAGATATTACGGTAGGGAGATTGGCCTCGTCTTATATAATTTATGCACACATGAAAAATCGATTATGGTTCCCTCTTAACTCCAGACGTGCACACGTGTTTTATCTCCGAGCCAATCTAATCTAGAGACCAATGAAATTTAATTGCAATTTATTCGTACAATATAAATTTTCGAAAGTAGTATACATATATACTACATACATACTAATCTAGTATACATATATATCTACGAAATTACGAATCTTTGTGTTCGGTATCTGTACTGATACAGACGTATAAAACTATTTGTATATTTTGTCCCTGGTATCTCCCGTGAACATGTAATAGACATGCAGCGAATCACTCTGGTCATACGTGCTTTTCCTCGATAACATAAGAAAAGCGTGCAAGTTTTTGTAAAAAAATGATAAATGGCCCAAAATTGAAATAAACAAAAAAGGGGTAATAATTTTATTAGAATACAAATATTTCGGGCGATAGAAAGCAAAACACAAATAATTGAAAAAAGTGGAAGTTCCAAGTTATTTAATATAATCTCAATAAATTTATCAAAATTTGCAAAAAGCGACTAATCGGCAGCGATCCCGTATAAAATCAAAGTATCGTATCGGTACCGTCACGAAACGTATTCAGCACATTATCTGTGACTCCATTCGAAAACCATAAAAGGAAAAAGATCTGAAGCCTCGAAATTCGGCAATTCGCGAATGAATATCGCTACAGACTTTTGTATATCACAGCTTCGATCTAGACTCTATTCAGTCATTCAAACTGGTTACTATGCGCATCCTATTATACCAGACTGATGGCTGGTTAAGCAATAGCTTAAAAAAAACTCAGCCAACGTCATGACAGTTCTTATTTTCATTTTTTTATATTAAAATAATTTTTTATATTTAAATTAAATTATTTCCTTATATTATATACGTCTCACAGGATTCGTGATTTCGATACGTGATTATTTTTTTAGGTTAATCAAAATTTTTTACATATAATGAAAAAAAAAATATTTTTGAAATGGACCATTTCTTTTGCAGTTCACAATCTTTCACCGCGTTAAATTCCATAGACGCCGTGATGGTACAACCATCACATGGGACGCCTAATGGCAAAATAGCAATGATGGCGTCGCTATTTAGTTAGTTGTAGGTACACGTTCATTTATCATTCGATAGAAAAGCTTTTCACCACATCACGAACCGCGGGAGCATGACTCTGCACAAAAACCGTTATTATTTATGATTGATAGTGCCGTTGAACTCCATTAATAGCCCTGCGACACACGCTTCAATTAATCCAAAAAAAGGTGTTATTGTTACAAAATTCTATTGATATTACCAATTCTACAAATTATATTTTTAAAAACCAGGTAATTAGGTAATGATCGAGGAAATCATTAATCTTGTAACAAATAGTATCTATAAATTAAAATTTATTGAAATATGAAAAATGCAATCAGAAGAAATTTCAAATATTGTGTTGAGCCATAGCATTGCAGGGGCGTACATGCTATGGCATATCCAGTTTGACAGTGATACGAAACATTTGTTAAGCATTTCGAAACTATTAAAAATGGTACCTTCTTTACGCATGCGATTTATCCGTATACATTTTTTAAGTATTGTAGTTTAATAAGAAAAAACAACTGTGCGCACGGGACTTCGAATTGTATATTTACTGTGCAAACATGCCTTAACATGTTGTACCAGGCAAACTAACTGACAACAATCAGGAGTGTATACACTACCCATGAACCCGCTGTTTATTTTACAAAGCACACAAAAGGCAATGTATTTTCGGGAATTATAGTAAAATGTTTAATTAATTAATCTTTGGAGCGCTTATACATTTTCATTTTATTTTGAAACGAATAATACATGCCAATAATACGTTTCTGTCGTTTAGAGATTTCAGCCTTGATGCGACAGTGGCGCGCTCAGGTGGTCATTGTTCACACCAGTATCAGACCGTTCACCTGAGCGTCACCCACGACAGCGAGTGTTCCCACCGTGTTTATTACGTTTTCCGAGCCTCGTGCCCGGGGCGTAAGACACGTGCCCTGTGGGGGCGACCGTAGCCTAGTGGTTAGGGTAGTGGATTCACGACCGAAAGGTTCGGGGTTCGCGCCCATGCTCCCACCGGCACTCACCAATGGGTTTTCATATGAAAACTTAAGTGAGTAAATTATACGGATTTC